>JANTOP010065995.1:0-22172 GCA_027564815.1 Symmerus nobilis | reverse complement strand
TATTTCAATATAGCCGACACGGCGACTGTCCCACAACCGGTCGTGTCCCACAACCGGTTACACTCCCCTACTTTAATGTACTTTTCGATAGTAATTTCACTTCATAATAAATATTTATTGGAAATTTGAATTTTTTTGAAATTGAGCAATTATGTTGATTTTTCCGATCCCAACTAGATGTAACCCCATAACTAATAATCTTTTACGTATTGCTTAACAATGAAGAATCATTATAAAGTGGCCCAAAACATTATGCAAAATATTTATGTTAAAAGTTTACACCAAGCCCCACCTTAACTAATATTTTAAAAAATTATTAATTTTTATAACCTAAAGATCCATAAAAAATTATAAAACCGACCAATTTCAAAGGAAATACCTTTTATCGATTTTACTATTTATTAAATAAAAAACATATTGTAATTCAAATGAAAAGAAATAAAAATCGAAATCGAAAAAACTTATATTCGATAATAAATTTATTGGTTAATTTATGCCGTCAAATTTAACTGCCATTATTATTCGTTTTATTTCTTTTCCGTACCAAATGACGATAATCACGTAATTTATTGTGAATTAATACACGTATTATTTGGTGATTAACCGACAGAAAAAAACAGATGAGAAATATTATAATTTTTTCTCCTTAATATATTTTTTTTTTCAATTATTATTGAAAATAATATAATTTTATGTATTTCATTTAGTCAGAAACATCACTATCACCAAGAAAAACTCTTCACAATGCTAATCTGTAAACGTAAAATATTTGAATTACCTTCAGATATATTAAAATTCAAATATTCCGTGACTAATTTTCTGACTTTATCTTAATTTATGCAACCAAATTTAAAACAGAGAAACAACAACAACACAACAAGTAAAGCAACATAATACTTAATATTAATAAAGCTCTTCACAAAGCCTAATGATCTGATTTATAACAAAAAATAAAAATTAATAATAATAATCATTTTCTTATAATGTATAACCATATTTTCTACCGTTCAAAATGTCATATTAATGGTCATTATCAATAAATTATGGCTACAAGAAATAAAGATAGTTCTCGTACATATAAAAATATTAAATAATAATACTAATAATTGTTGGCATAACAACCGCTTTCGCTACCAGACCCTCCCGAAGGCTTCGCCATTATTTGCTGTTTGTCTAATTTCTATTATTCTATTAGTTGTTCGCAATGCGATTATAACCCTTATCTAATTGAAGGTTATAATAGTTATTTGGTGTCAACTTGACGTTATTTACCATTTTAAGTTAATTAACAACAGGTGTATATTTTATTGCCGAATCCTATATCAGAAGTCTTTCGTACTATACTAATCCACTTAGTACGTAACTTAACCGATTGATAATCGTTATTTGTTAAAATAATAATTCATCGCTACCAGGAATCGAACCTTCCTCTTCCAAAAGTTGCGTCGTTGACGTCTGGGTCAAGGTAGAGATAATAATGTTACATATAGTAATCAAACCTGTCTGTTGACAACTCAGCAATAACTAATATTGGGAATATGTATATTTATTACTAACTGGCAGGAATTATTTGACAGTAACTAAGAAAATTTCAGAAAGATCTTGAATTTTGTTCCAGAATTCACATAGCAAATCACCAAATATACACAACTTATTGACGATATATAAAAATATTAAAATAGGAAATGATTAACAATTTTATTATTATATTGGTCAATTTATCTACAAAATCAGTTAGGAACAGATGAATGAGTTTCGAGAAACCTTTGAGCGATATGCTATTGTTGATTTCGAACTAGGTGTATTATTCAGGTTAATTGAAATTACATCAATATTTAAACCACTGATGTAACTTTCGAATTTATTCTCTTTAACCAATTGTTATTTTAGCCACCTGAAACTCGTAAATAATTGAAAATGTAATATTAATTTTAATCTTATTTATCGACTACCATTCGGACATAATTAATTGGTAGCTTTTACTATAAATGGTAACAATTTGATCTGGTCATGTCCATAAATGCAAAGAAATAAAAAAAAAGAAATAAAATGCTCATTATTCGGATAAATTATATCGGATAATTGAAATTATTTATATTTTATTTTCATTTCATTTATACAATTTGAAAAGATTTTTTATTTTGTGGAATCGAAAATTAATTGGTTTTACCAATCGATTTAGCATCCCAATTCCCAGAGTTGCCTATTTACATTATTCGAATGTGCTCGTATAATATACAGATAATTTTAAACAAAACGTCAAATCGACTCGAGAGGGCAAGAAATCCAATAAATATATAAAAAAAAGTATAAAAAGCAACCTAATACGATCCATTAAAATAAATTGTAAAATATAAATTTCAAATTGCGTGACATTAATCTATTCATTAGTGTCTGTCAACATTTAAATATCCCCAGCAAGAGAATAAATTTTGTTGCAGGCCACAGGCAGCAGAGTTACTATTAAAAAAACTGAAAAGGAAATTATACATGACATTCAATGTATCCGCATGATATTGCATAATAATGACAATGTGACACATTTTTATTTATTACTATAAATTGTATGACACACCGATTCATCAGAGATGAATCAGGTCATTTATTAAGTTTCTGTATCTATGGTTCATGGGGATTGCGATTTTAATTCCCAACTTTGTATTATTGAATCTTCAATTGTTAATCTTGTATTTTATTTAATATATTCGTGCGGGGGAGACTATACTGTACACAATAACAGTATACCCTGCATGAGTATGAATGTATACGACCTAGTAAATTGTATAAGAATTTTCTTAAATCCCTTCATATTTGTAAGGGAGAGTGCCCACCTACTAAAACTACCCAGCTACTGACACCCATCAAAGTCAAACCCACTTAGTGTCAAAGTTTCGTCTTTGTGAAATGGAAAAAAAAATATTTCGCGTTATGTCAGAGTAGCGTCAGTGCTGGCACCCTTGAAATGATTTTAAATTGTGTTAGCGATAACGAATTAGTTATAAGAACAGAATGTAGAGGTCGCTAGTTAGGTCTACCGGAAGTTGTAGATAAAAGAAGTCGCTAGTGATGCGAGAAGCGCGCGAAGGGCGATACATAATTTAACCCATTTTTTCACTTATTTCCATTTATTTTGCTAATAAAATCTTATAAATAATTTTTACAGTTCAAATGGTCAGTGTGAACCACTGAAAGAATAAACAACCCATAAAAATTAAAAAACTAGTATTTATGCTTCATTTTGGATTTTTTACAGCGAAGTGTAAATGGGTGCCAGTAGCTGGCCTTTTTTTATTGTCGATTTTCTAGACTTTTGCTAGATCGTGTGCCAAAGTCGCATTTTTCGAAATTGGTAAGTTCCGTTTAAAATTCTTGTTAGCTATTGAACTATTATGTTTCAAACGAAAGTTATGGCCTCAAGACCTTAGGGTGTCAGTAGGTGGGCACTCTCCCTTATATAGATTGTAAATTAATTTAATTAATTTTAGGCTAAATAGAGTTGTCTTATTAATATCATAGCAATATTTCTTTGATTAAAATCTGCAGTGTATAGTAGCGAGGTGCATTTTAAAACAAAAAGTCCTAGCAATAATTAATTCAGTGCTTGTAGCGCTTGTGACCAAATGTCTCGTTTAATTTCGTCAACGACAGCCATACTAAAAAAAATATTTTATAAAATCGTACATAGTTCGTGGAGTTTGTGAAGTGAGTGCAAAATAATACTACATAATTCAGTGGTCATCGTGTACTTCTTGCATTTCAAATCTGCATACATAGTTAGTGTCTAAAAGGCTAAGTAGATTTGTCGTTCTCTAAAAGGCTAAGTAGATCTCTTAAGTTGTAATTTTCCATATTTTTTTAGGTATTTATCTTAATATTCAAATTTTGAATTTAAAGAAGTAGATTTACAATTTGGTACGGTAAGGTTTGGATAAATACTACTGTTAGATCAGATCAGTTCGGTTAGGGGTTCAGCACTGGACGCTTAAAATCCCTAGTACATACCTAGACACTATTGTCCGTTGTACATGCCCAGTCATCATTTCTGATGGTACACGGTTACTCTAGAGTTAGTTTTCATCCTAGCTAAAATTGCCAGAATCATTGTAACCTTAAGCTCGCGTGCTTCCTGACAGTTAACGAACCATAAGCCATAAGAACTGTTTCGTTTGCTTACACGATCTCAGACTCTCCCATCTGCATAAATATTCATATTCTGAAGCTAGTTTTAAGGTTAGGTTGAGCTTAGAAATGCTAATACCACATGCAGGTTCTGGTCCAAAAAATGAGTTATTGGCCCCCTTGACAGCAAGTTCGTCTGCGGACTCATTGCCTACCACCCTGCAGTGACCAGGCATCCATAAAATGTGTAGGAAATTGCTTGATCCCAGTTTGTTTAGATATATATTTGCTTCAAGAACCAGCCTAGATTTAAAGCTCATGGAATCTAGAGCTTTAATAGCCGCCTGACTATAAGAGCATATGAAAATATATTTATCGACATTCTTCATATTTAACAGGGTTTGTGTACATGCTAATATGGCCAAAAATTTCCGCCTGGAAGACGGAGCAGTAACCCTCAAGCGATATACTGTCCTCCAGAGAGGGGTTCGCATAATAGATTCCCGCTCCGGCTGCTACCCCATTGTAGGAACCATCCGTATACAGAACCATACCAGACTCCGAAAGATAAACCAACCCAATCCTCTCGGTTCGGAATATTGATTTTATTGGTTTTTTGGCGAAGTTAAAAGTGGGGGTGATTACATCAGTTATCATCCCAAACATAGGGTTCAATTTGAATGTCTATACCAAAAGAGGCGTTTCTGAAATTGTGGGATGTTTGTTCTAGTCCTCATTAGCTTAATGGAAGCAGATATAGCAAATTGTTTGATATAGACAAAAGGCGCATTGTGTAAAAGTGCCTCAAGCGCAGCTGTAGACTCCTAAGACAGGTCCAAATTGTTCCAGTGATTAAGATGCAAGCTAGTCTTTGTAGCTTATCCAGCGTACATTTTGTCGAATTGTTAACGGTTTTGGGCCACCATACGACAGCTGCATGACTAATAATGTGTCTTACACAACCAGAGTAAATCGATAATACTTCGGGTTTAGTCTCCAGCTCAAGGACTACAGTTCGGGTTTATCACCCTAGGGCACTGCGATAGGAGCATTCTAGCGATCTGCAACTTCTCTTCCAAATGAGAAGTCCAATTTAGCCTAGAGCCAAGTATCACCCCGAGCAGTTTGACAGATTACTTTAAACTTATCTCCTGTCCGAAGATTGTATTAAGGACGAAACCTTCGATTTTTTGCTGTTTTTTGAACAGAACTTAATTAGATTTAGAAGGATTCACTTTTAATTGACTCAAGATGTACCATCGTACTATATTATCAAGTGCGGTTTAAGTGAGTCCATATAAAGTATTAACACTTTTACCGACGATCAAAATAGATATATCGTCAACATACGCATGCGTGAAGAGTTTTACCTCATTGAGTTTTTCAACTTCAAAACAATACAATACAACGGTGGGACGAGCAATGGGTGGCACGGTGGGTAGACTGGTGAAGAGCTGAGTCCACCGATTTACATACCTTTCAGGAACCTATGCTGATTGGCATTTAAAGGACGGCAGGCCAGAGGGCCGTTCCTCAGGAATATGTCGATCAATTTCTCCAATATTTTCAGAAAGCCTGATCTTAGACTAATTGGTCGGAAAGATTTGGCTTCCGAGTTGGACCTTTCCAGGCTTCTGGATTTTCTCGAGGTCATTGATATTTTTACGGCCCTACCACGGTCTGTTCTATATAAATCTTTTGACCTAGGATCGCTTTTGAATATTTTTGAATTATATGGCAATTCAATAGTATGGCACTGATCCGCGTAGTATAGATGATAAACAACGAATTCATAATACAAAGATTGAACATCCAGTGTTGAATTATTTTGGAAGAACTCATCCAAGTCGCACTAAATAAGTATTTAAAAAAATTAGGAATATGAACGAAAAAAATTTAGTAATTAAAATTGCTTTTTTATAAATTGTTGCCATTATTTTTAGATAATCTGATGAAATCTATTCCGTTCTTCGTAATTTTATAGGGGCTCGTCTATATCTATTTACTATCTTCAGGTCAATTGAGCGCATGCTCTAATACTCGCAACTGTCAAGCATAAAGATGAAATATTAGAATTAATAAAAATCTGTATGCCATTACCGAATCGGTTTATTCAATCTATACCAATGCTTCCATGAGTAGGTTACAAAATGATAATATCTAGTTCTGGCGTATCTACAGCATTTGAGACACAATTGTGTAGCATAAATAGTCTTTCCTGCGACAAACAAGCTTCACGTTGATATGTTGAAATTGTACACTTAATCATTATAAAATAATCGTACTATACAATCCACATTTGTGACTTCATACTGTCCCTGAACTATCAATTATAAAATTTAATCATTCATCGGATAGCACATTATATAAAATATGTCCTGCCATTTCATTCCTGATTTTGATCTGTCGTGTCAAATATACTTGAAGTTAAAAATAAAAACGAACAACCAGACTATTGACACGATTACGCGATAAATAATTAAAAAGCAAAATGTCGCATTTCATTTTCTAAACCGACCGTTCGTTCTTATGTTAAATCTATCAAAAGCCAGTCAAAGCCGTCAGTAAAACATGCTCATGGATAAATATAGTGCAGGAACAGAAATCGCATTTAATAACGAGAAATAGTTTTCAGACAATTTAAAGGGTAATCAAAAATTTATATTTTTTAACCACTGACTTATACGACATCCCTTCTACCCTTTGAAAATAAATGAAGTTTTCTCTTTACAACATTCCTGTTGGCGTTGATTGAAAATTAGTGCCACTGTAGCTATTCATTAAATAAAAATTAGAAGAACTGTATCCATATAAATGCAGTAATTCCCGATTATACTGGTGCATTCATTTTTGGATCCAATCCACTACTATTCAATATTCATTATTAAATAATGAGGGTCTGGCTGTATATTCGTACTAAGTGAAAAATTCAGAGAGAATTAAAAACATGTTAGTTATTTTAATTTTCAACAGTTCATGTCACAAACACCTAATTTACTTTGTCAACTTTAACTGACATTAATTACAATCGTGTGGCTCTAAATACTGTGTATTTTTGATACATTCATTCATACATATTAATTTATTTCATTTAGTGGATATGTTACTATTTTCTATATAATGTTTTTCCTATTTTGATAAATAAATATAAATTATTATCAAAGGAGGAAGTTATTGGAAGAGGCGTTGTGGACATTTTTGTGATTGATTAATAGGGGAAAGGGTTGAAAGATCAATAATATTCCTTTTATCAGACTTGATTCGTATCAGTCAATTGGATAATGTTTCGGTAAATTACATGACTACTCTCGACGCAAAGGTCTTCAAATTTTTAAGAATTAAATTTACAGATAACCATAGGGCAGTAGCATACCTCCAAGAGCTCAGATCCCTTCTTTCCATTAAAAGATATGAAGGAGTAAGCTAATACGAAGGTGAATGGACACTATACTTTATAATTTATTTCCATAATTATCCAAATTAGACAGTTAAGAAAATGCTGAAATTCCCCCTATAAATAAAATTCAATCAAACGGAAAATTTCAACAACTCCGATGACAAGAAATATAATTAAAAAGTAAATAAAAAATAAGCAAAAAAGAGGAAAATAAGAGACGCTGAAGTGATAATTAAATATTCGACATAAACTTGTTTCGGGGGTTTGTGTTTTTTATTTGTTTGTTTATTCCTTTGCCTTTCAAAGAACTTAGGTTTGTAAGAAAATGTACAAAATGAAATAACTGAAAAATAAATAATATAATATATGTAGAATTAAGAATTATTAATTGTAATTATTTAAAATAACAGTTTCGGATCATATTATAAATAATTATTGTACGATACTGACATTTTAATCGATATATGTACTTATATTATAGGGAAATAGATAATCATATTTCAGTTATAATCTAAAAAAGACACTGGTGAGTTCATATAAGATATAATCTTTTACTTGTGACTGATAAGTCTTGTATTTAAATTTAAATAAATTCCAAATCAAAGGAGCTTCTGATTTTATTTATGTATATATATTTCCGATAAGACGATAGAATATCGATTGATTGGCATACAGGAATCATATATATTGATAAATTTTACCCCATTAAATATCTCATGATTCGTTGAATAGACAGTCTGTCAACTTATTTATACCATTTCGTTGGAAAAAGCTGTCATTAGATTGAAAAAAATCCAAACCAAAAAGAAACCAAACCCTTTTCTGCTGTCTATTGCGTTTCCCATATACACCGATTCCCATAATCAATATCAGGAAAATGGGGACATCAACCCAATCATGTCACACTGAACCGACAATAGACACATAGACACGATGCATTTAATATGTCGGCGATAATATTTAATTCACAAACAGGATTGGTTGAAATAGGCTGACCATAAATTTATGACCTATCACAATACTATGTGTAGCTGGACCTTAATATATCTTTATAAATTGTACATAAAACATGGTCATAGGCACCAAACTAAATAATTTTAACAAAAATAGCAGATGAATTATCTAGTATAGTAGATCAACAATAATAAATACAAAAAACAATAAATATAAAATAGCCCTCCTATCCTTTTAACATGAAATACCAAAACCACCAGATAATGTAAAAAGTAATCAGATGCAAAGACAATTGAATATTTAAAATAATACAGACTTTCACGCCAAAGTGAACAAAAAAAGGTGATTTTTGTCCCGATCCCTTTCGATTTTTATAAAAGTCTCAGAATTTGTTAGGGGGTTGAAAAAATATTCGATCCGTATTTTTTTGTTTCGCCATCCGATTTACAGCTACGAATACAGGGTGCCTCAAAGTGTATATTTTTGCTAAAATATCGGGATTTGCGTCTTGTTCCAACGCTGATAACTTCTAAACGGCTAATTCGATTTTCTTGTGTGATATATCAAATGAACGATATTGAATGGAGCATTTCGATGATATTATTAAAAAATTTGCAAAAAAAAAATTCTTAATAAAATAATCGATTTTTTCAGTTTTTTCAATTTTTCTCCTCCTCCTCCCCCAAATATTTTTTTCCTAAAGCTCTGATCTTGATACATATCATATCAAAAATTTAGCGTGGCAGACGGGGTGGTTTTTGAGATATAATGTTTATACTTTCGCTTCCCTATTGTAATATTCACTTATTTTAGGGATTTTTGAAGAAAAATTCACTTTTTTACTAATATTTAGGTTCCGAATTTTAAATTTTAAACTAACTTAACTAATTTTGAAAAAAATTTATTGATCACACCATTGATCACAGTGTTTCAAACCACCCTCACCGTATTTAACTCTTGAAGAGTAGGAGATTAAAAGTTGAAATTTTGATAGGATCAATGTCAATGGGAGCATACATTATATCTTTTAATTCTGTGAACCCCTACACCGACTCTCGCGGAGATTGGGGGAGCGAGGGGGTTGAAAATTTTAAATAGTATGTGGGGTCGAGTGATAGCTCGTTTGAATGGGTTTTCAAAGACTAACACAACAACGTTCGATAATAAAATTTATCGATAGAAGCATTTTTCACTGAGCTATGGTCATTTAAAAATTGTCGTTGACTCCCTTGATTTGATATGTATATTAAGATCAGAGCTTTGAAAAAAAATATTTTTGGCGGGGTATCTCTCTATCGGAGGGGGTGAAAAATTGAAAAAACTGAAAAGCCGATTATTTTACTAAGAAATTTTTAATAATATGTATCATCGAAATGCTCTATTCAATACAGTTCATTTGATAATATTTGATATTTGATATTTGATACAATTATACATATTTGATATTTGAAACAAGACGCAAATCCCGATATTTTAGCAAAAATATGACATTTTGAGGTACCCTGTATTCGTAACTGTAAGTCGGATGGCGAAACAAAAAATATGTATGGAATATCTTTTCAACCCTAACAAATTCTGAGACTTTTATCAAAATCGAGGTCGGAACAAAAATCACATTTTCTGTTCACTTTGGCGTGGAATGTCTGTATAGAAGGATAAAGAGCAAATGTGTTGGTAAAAAGACCCATATTGAATCATTTCTGTCATTGTTTTCCCAAATAGGAAACATCCATTATCTTCCACCTATTCATTTTCGATTATCGTCTACCACTAGTTTATCCGGAAACCCTACCAATTTATTGAATAATGATACTACTAATAATACATTGAATATCCAATGTTTGAAAATGATACGCATGGTCAGCATAGTTTCAATGAAAACCATCATCGATTTGATACTTTTATTTATTTATTTCGACTATTTTTCCTGACGACTGCGAGATGTGAAATATTTCCTCGTGTTTTACAACTTTACAATTTACATGCCATTATAAGAAAAAAAAACAAGTAAAATGTCTCTAATTTATAAAATGTTTCTGGTATTCTGTGTTACCCCCTCAAGTATTTATCTTTTTAAACGAGAGGAGAAAAAAATTAGCTGTCAAGATTGTTACACACTGATGTGTAATTTATTTTTTAACGTTCATTTTCGATTCATTGCCTTCACGTTCATCGAGGTTTATTTTATTTTATTTTTTTTAACATTTCGAACTCAGTGGCATGAAATGCATGGTTTTCCTTCTCTTCGTATTTTTTTTTTTTTTTCATTTGTCCTGTCCCATCTCTAACCGATGTCGATGTCATTAATGTGTCTGATCAGTTTATTTCGAAATGTGCCAAATACAATTGTATGTACAGTTAAAATAAAATAATGCAAAATACCGTTAATGTTACATTATTCATAATATGAAGCTTTTGTTGAGGGTTAACCTCCTGCCCTCCTTTGTTGAAGAAATTGAACTTTGACTTTCGATTATCCAAATTACATTTTCTCTATTTTAAAACTCTTCATAATATTCTAATTATTATATAACCGTCGCTTACAATGCATATACATAGAAGTATTCTTTATGTTTATTTTCCAAATGTCGATTCCCGATAGATTCTCTTCTTTGCGCTTCCATTCCAGCCCACTTAGACATTCGTAAAAACGATTTTCTCACTCCTACTATTCTTATACGTTTTAGTGGTCTAAGCATTTTTTATGTCTCGAAATTATCAACGTTTATTTTAGGCTTATTTCTTTTTCCAAAATTCATCATTTCCACATTGCTAACTTGTATATTTGATAAGTCTAGGAATCTCCAGAGCGAATTGTGTTAATTTTCAGGATTCTTACTATTCTCAATTATATAAGTTAAGTATTATTCCCTTGTAATGTAATGTAATGTATACGGTCAAAGTATAGCTATCAATTGTAGCGTTGCAAGCTTATTAGTTTTGTGCCACTATGCTGCCCTGATGTAATGTAATGTAATTTCAAATTACCGGTATGCTCACTACAAATGACATAAAACGCAAAGAAGAATCCGGAAGGAGGATGAATGAACGCTAATTTCTAACTGGTCAATCAGAAGTTTTTATTGACATACGAAACTACGTCAGAACCATGTCAGAACAGAGTGTGTTAACATGCATATTATTTACAATTATCCACTTTGTGGAACTAATGCTGCCATTAATGTTCGTGCTGGTTCAAATGAAGTGAAGTCTTTTTGTTCATTTGTGTTATTGTAATTAATTTACCTTGCGGTTAATTGTATTTCGTTAGTAGTATCAACATTTGATTGAACGTTGTCCAAATGAACGCTCCTCCGTTGTTCAATACTCCTATGCCTAGCGATCGGTCTCCGTTTTTTCTGCTATATTTGTTTTTTTTTTTTAATCCTTATAATATTAATCTGCTGAGTAGGGGAGAATTATAGATATTTTTGCAGTTCCTGTTGTTGTTGGTTTGGTTCTGATGTTGTTGTAGTTGTGGTTCTTGATGTTAGTAACTTGAGTAATAGTTCTTATTGTTGTCGGTCTATTTGTAGTTGTTGATCTCGATGATCATAACAATCCATCTCTTGTTGTACGTTTAGCACCTGTTGATGTTGTACTTGTTGTTCTTGATATTGGAGCTCCTGTAGATATTGTTGGTGGTCAACTTCTTGTTTTGGTATACAGTCTTCTTCTTGATTATCCGACGGCATATCGTCAACATTGTGATGCATTCTTTGACCGCGATCATTGTTTATAATGGAAATACGTTCATGTTGTAATTTTTTTTGATCACATAATATCCACATCCTGCTAGCACATACACTGAGTCTTAACCTTAACCAGACCCTTAATATAATTGGACCTATATTAAGTATGGAACGGATTATAAAGTAACACTACATAAATTAGAAGACAATTCTTTATTTCGGTACCTATTTATAGTCAAGGCCAAGACTAAGGATGTTGAATATTAGTTATTTTGGTAATATTCTGAATTAATGTTTAGATAACATGTACTCTGTTAGGTACTGAATAGATTTGTGTATAAGGTGTGCTTTCCAAAACAGTGAATTCAACATGCTTTATTTCAAAATATTGAACATTTGACAATTGTTAATTTAGATGGGTCTCTATCGATACCAGATGAACGAGAACTTACTCTTATTCCTCTTTGACCTAATTCTAATTACGTCGCGTGACGTCTGGTCGACCTCCTTCCCGCCCCTTGTGTAACAAAGTTTGACGGTCCTATAACCCCCTCTTATAGCGTCGCGTATTTTATGGATGGTGCCTAATGGTTTACTAGTAAAATTCAAAACTATCTCAGATTTTTAGTGGCGCCCAGTAATATTCCTATTACCTATTGAAGGTTGCATTATTAAACGGGCAAATCATTGGTTTACTCTCTAAACCATAGGTGCACAAATCTATAAAGTGACGTGCCAAATTAACATAAAACAACTTTACTGCGGGCCACAAACAAAATTTTTTTTAATAGTTTTTGGTATAATATCCATATTAAATATAATTTTTAAATAATTGTGGATTAATTTGGAACCAATTGTGTTGTAGCCAACCTTTAGATAGCTTCCAGATCCTCCGTAGCTTGCTTTTATTTAAATTCATTATTGGCAAGGTTTGTTCACCTTCATAAATGTTGAACCAAACAAAGACGCATATCGTGTCGCCATATTCGTGCAAGAAACTTATTCACACTGAATAATTATACTAAATACAAATAAATAGTTGTAAGTAGAAATTATTGGCGGGCCGCAAAATACATCTCGGAGGGCCGCACTTTGTGCACTCTAAACGATTATAAATTTAATTCATTTATCACTTTTAGAAGTTTTTATTTCTTATGAACTGACTTCTTCATTGAAACCTTCTATTCAATTGACTTTTCGAAAGTCTTATGCACGGACATGCACAAATTCATATTAGCAAATTATTATTAGTTTTTAATTTTTCAGACATCATCGAATCCATTAGTGATACGTTAAGAAGCGTCTTTTCCTGCCATATCTCTGCAAGTTGACATTTCGATTTGGCGAATGCGATTGTTGAAACAACATACTCTACTAACTATAATGGATGTCCGCCATTTATTTTGTATCCAGTTGCGTTCAATTATAAAAAGTCGTTGTCTTAATCTTTGTAATAAATCAATAGTGAAAGAATCCTAAAAATCCTAGTAGTTACACCCATAATACGCATAGTAAGTTTTCAGCGAACCCATTATTATGATGTATAAAATGTTAGTTTTATCTGGTATTATACATTAGGTTTATATTATATTTCGTATAAAAATGTTAAAATCTATTACACGTTTGATTATGGGTGCTAGCTGTTTCACTTGTCTCATCATATTTAATTTTAATAGTAATTTATTTATTTTATGCATTCATTTCAATTTATATACACACATTTATTACTTCTTTCCATGTTATTTATTTGACGCTGTCAAATATACCGTCTATCTACATAATAATATTTTCTTTTCCTATATTTGTACGATTTGTACAACGTACAAGTGGAGAAAATGGTGTGGTGTAGTAGATTAGTTTTTTTCTTTTTTTGCCGGTCATGAAAATCAGCAATTTTTACATTTTATTCTATCTGCGCGTTGGCTTTTAGGTTATATCATTTTAAATTATTGTTAGGCATAAATTGAATGGTATTTTTATTAAAATTTATTGCCAACCAACTGACTTATATCGCTGGTAATACATAAATATTATTTAACTTTTTTTTAACATTTTAACTGTTCCATGTCGCTTGTTGCTATAAATGTCTCTATTTTAATATTTTGAAATTTTTTTTTTATTTTTTATTAACTATTGCATGTTACATATTAGGCTATATAAAATATACATTAATGTAGTGCTTACAATCATATTATAATACCTAAATTATATTAATATATTTATTATTATATTGACAGATGACGTCTATAAAATTAACAAGCTTCACACAGTATGTTCTTCTACTATGGAAAAAACATAAGTTAGCTTTAGTTTCTTGTTTATAGCAAATCATTGATACTAGATATTAATGAATATTGAACAACAAGTAATTTCCTTAAATCAATCCTTAACTTCTAACGTATTCTATATTAATATATTCATGTTATACAAGAATTATTTTCATACATTGTCCTACACCAGTGATGGCGAACCTTTTTGAGAAGTGGGTCAAATTTTGTTCATAATTTTTTTTAGTACTAGTCAGTGGCGTCACTTGGAAAGGAAATTTGAGACAATTTCTTATATTTTTGATTATCTTTTCTCTCTTTAATTTTATAAATCATAAAAATCAGCGCATGGGTCATTTAAATATCCTGCGTGGGTCCAACTTTAAAGAACATCATAGTTTTCAATTTATTGTATATTAGATATCTACCTTACATAATAGTATCAATACCATCTTACCAACGTCGCTGATTCGGCAATTTATTAGTCATTTACTGTAACATACAGAGATTAACATTCCAATTAAAAGAAGTGATGATTTTCAGTTTGATGATAATGTTGCGTTATTGGTATAATTAATTTAAATGAAAGCGACATATTAAATAGTTGAAAATGGCTAAAAAATATACATTTAATGTGCGTGTCTGATAAAATTATTATCATACCCATTTGAGTTAATCGAAAATAATTACTACACCATGCCTGTTAAATTACCCTACCCCTGAACGGAACGATTACAGAAAAAAAATCTCAAATTCAATTCATAAATTTCAATAAAATAACTCTAAACATAATTTTATATGCCATTAATATAAATTAAAAAATAATATAATAAAATTTTTAATTTAAAATGAAAATATATTTCTCATAAATAAATATTTCATAATATTTATCTCGCTATTTTTTGTTAGCTGTATTAATCAAAGCTCAAATTGAAATAAAAAATAAGCAATTTTTTAAATAAAATAAGATGTCAACGCATGATATTTATTTATTGGTTTGTACAAAAAAAATAATACATTGTATATTATATTTTTTTAATTGGATATAATTGCATTTAAATGGACCTGAGAAAATTAATTGATTCTGTCGAAAAAAAGAAACAAATTTTCAAATAATAATAAACTATAATTGAGCGATAGAAATTGAATGAATAACGTTTCGTTCAATATCATTTCCTTGAACAATTATTTCGATCAATATAAATTGCTTTATTACGTGTTGACCGATTAATTGAAATTAATTTTTTTGTTCAATATTAAATATTTTGGAATTCATATTGTACAAGTTGTATTAAGGGGCATGTCCCAATTGTCGTTCTCCGTTCTAGTTAATATGTTAATATCCAAGCCATAATTTCCGTATTACAATTTTAAGATACTGCGATTGTAATTAAAATATGCGTATCTTGTCCCTGCCTAATTCTATCGATTGCTAGGAATAGAAGAACTTCTATCTTATTCCGAATAACATAGGGGGCGTTTCCTACGGAAAGCAACGTTCTTCTTACAATTTTAATGTTACTTTACAAATACAATTTTTGATTGGTTAAACTGACGTTTAATATAGATACTTAATTCAAATTAAAAAGATTCGATCATTGCTGGAATAAAAATCAATTCATAATACATAAAATTTTAATTTAATTGTATCATTTTAATAGAATTTTAAGTGGGATTGTGATAACCTCATTAACTCATATTACTTACTAATTGTCCGTAATTATCGTTCGCCTTATTTAATATAAATTTTAACGTAATATTTTTTATAATAATTATCCATCCCTGAATTATTAAATATTCAGGGGCTAATAGGCAAATTCATATATCAGTAAACCGCCAAATAAATTAAATTAATTTTTTTAAATAACCAGAACTACGTGAATAGATTTTGGAGGTGGAGCCATTGGGACAATCAATTGGGATTGTCAGTATTGGGGCATTAAGATTTGGTTGGCCAAATATTCCGCAACAATATAAATTATATCAACGCTAGTGAGAAGTAAATATTTAATAATAAAAAGTTTAAGATCGAAGTGAAAAAATCCGGTATTTAACAGCGGTATTTAACAACAGTGACGTATGGAATAAATGAAAATGATTACGATCGAATTGGAGGGAATTGGCTTAAAAATTATTCAGTAAAGCCTCCCATTAATCCAGCGACTAAGAAGAAGTAAGGAGCGGCGATCATTTGATAAAGAAATTCAGTTTGGTCAACATTATTCAGTTTGGACGGGAAGTTTGGCGGAAATTAATTGAATGTTCGATAATTCGATAATTCGGAAATGGGCAAGAATAGGCGTAATTTAAGGAAAAATGTTATGTATTGGGAGTATAGTAAGTTTCCGCCGTTTTTTTTTATCAAAAATTGGTCATTTATTATGAAAGAACCTCATGTTTTATTCGAAGCTATCGCTAGCCACTACTTTTTCCCATCTTTCTGGCAACATGCAGAAACGCTCCATCTTTTGAAGCTATCCATGAATCGACCCAATTTTTGGTATCTTTCCCTGATGTGAAGTGTTGCTCAGACACGCCATGCGCCATCGATCGAAACAAGTGGTAGTCGGAAGGTGCAAAGTCGGTAGAATACGGCGGGTAGGGCAAGACCTCCCATTTCGGGGTACCCAAGTTTATTTGCAGTAAGACCAGTTTTGCTGCAAAATTTGGCCGAGCATTGTCATGTTGCAAAATTAGTTTATCATGTCTACCGGTGTATTGCGGGCATTTTTCCTACAATACTCGGCTCAAACAAATCAATTGCGTTCGATACCGATCCCCGCCTACTTTTCACCACCAATTCGGCATTTTCGAAAACCTTCTCTCTCGTACCGCTATGACGTCAAAATCACCGTTCTTGAATCTTTGAAACCATTCACGTTTTTTTCAATTAGAGTAGCCTCACCATAAGTTTCCCAGAGCAATCGATGCGCCTCAGCTGCAGATTTCTTCAAATTAAAGAACTAAATCAACTGCAAATAACGCTTATTCGCCTCAAAACTCGACATTTTCGCACGAAAAAAGATATATGATGCTGATGCAAAATCTCTAATATCAAGGTTATAGTTGTTGTTTAATTTACGATATAATGTTTTGTAGCAGAAAATTTTAACGATAACATACTCTTGGCGCTATTTTTTGTTAAACGACGGAAACTTACTTATACACCTGATAACTACACGTATTTGGCATAATGAAATAAAATTAAATTTGTTTATGAAAACAAAATGTAAAAACCAAATATTGGTCAATGTGCGATACTTTGGGATAGGTATATAGCAGAAAAATAAAGCCGACACTTAAAGTAGCGTTACAAAATATAGGAAAATAAACTAATAAAATTAAATGAGCACTGAGCACTAATGCATTAAATGAGTTCTTCATATTAATCTGATTCAGGAATTACAAAGTGCCGATTTAAATTCATTGTCACCGGTTTGGATCGAGTATTAGCTTACCGCTGACAGTTGGTTAAGGGAAGAAATAAAAATTCCAGAATTGTTCATTTAAATCTTACTGATAGAGTACGTTAAAATAGCCATCATATCCCCCTTTATTTCTATGACATCCCATCCAAAGTTCAATACCTCAACTCCTAAAGGGAATAGTAGCCCTTCTCGTAGACAATCGGATATCGATACTACATTATGACCTACTTTATTATTTAGTCCATAATGCCTGGTAGTTAACCATGCGCTAATATCGATCGAGCCCACCATCTAATCGTCTGCATTCGTACCAACAATTATTTATTACAAAATAATGTGTATTTGTTATCTACTTGGTGTTCGGGAAATAAATTGAATATCAAGAAATGTGCGTTCGTCAGCTTGAATCGATTTTATGAACGGGGCTTTACGTGATCGATAATATTTGTTGGCTGAAATTAGCACGAATTTTTCAATTAAATATATGCCACGTTGATTCCGTTAACTCCGCTTTTGATTTTGATATTGGGCAAATAGTTCTACAGACCGTAAGACCAATTTTTGTATTACAATAATTATTTTTAATTTATTCTCTTAAGAATGCCTAATTTAAGTAGCAAGCCAAAGATTTCTATCTAAGATTTTAAATTGACTCGTTGTAGCAAGCAGTTAAGTTGCAGCTATTACTGCTTTACATTGACGTTCCCGAGTTTTGAGATATACGCCTACGGCAAAATGGAAAATAGAAGACCATTTATGTTTCCAAAACTTTGTAACTGAACTAAACTTTTAGTTTAATTGATTCAACGATACTTCTTGCTGTAGAAATCCGCAAGAGATATCGGTGATGTAATTATTGGCCATCCTCGTTTTAAGAAGGCTTTATGGCTTAGGGTAATTAGAATATTACATATATATCTAAGCCCATCCCCGCACATAGCTAGGCATTACAATAGCCTGGAGGAGGCATTAAGTTCTGTACTACAACAGGTCATAACTGGCCTGTCCCCGTTAATAAAACCAAGCAAGAACCCTATAAATAGCCAAAGTTGATAATATGTATAGTCCTATTTATTCGCTCTTTAGAGGTAAATTACCGGGCTCGTCACATTACAGTCTTCATCCATCTTTACAATATTATCTTTGAAATACCGGGCCCAATATTATCCATTAATGTATTCATACTTTTTTTTTAATAAAAGGATGCATTACCAACCAAACAACTATGTCTTTATGCTAGATTTCATCATAATCTCATTCCAACTTACCTCAGTTACCCACCTAATTTTTCAAGCCATAATTTTTAAATTTTTTTTCATTTCCGCAATTAACAACGTTTAACATCACATTACCTTATCGTATGTTATGTAGAATTACAGTTTTAATATTAATCAAACAAGCCTATATTATTTATAAATGTGATTATCTAATATACTTTTAAAGAATTTAAAAAGCATTAAAATCTACTTAATTAATGATAACGAAATAAAATTTTAAAAAAATAATCTAGCAATATTTTATAATTTTTTATTTTTTGGATTAAAAGTTAATAAAATAAGTCTGTTTATTATTTTAAAGAAATAATTTCAAAATAATCCGACTATTAAATTTATTTATATATTCTTTGAATTTGAGTATATTTTATAATTTTCTGACAAACACAGTATCGGTATGTGTTACTTCTTTATTTTCGTTCTAACGAATTTATCATGACGCTAATGGTGTGGTAAAGCAAGCTAAGACAGATGCGGACCTGGAGAATTGAGACGTAAATTGTTATAACATTATACAACCCATTTCCTTTCTCATTTCTAGTCCTCATTTCGAGGGGGATTATCATACAAAATTATTTTATTACCATTCTCAAATGGAATTAATAAATTAAATCCTGTTATTTTAAAATCTTATTTTTTCATTAAATTTAAATATGAGAAATCAATATCCCCAAGGAAAATTTTTTTATTATTATTCCAATTTTTATTAGCAATAATAAATTTACCTAAAATTTTGTATACAGAAATAATCGTTTATAACGAATGTGAAGAGATCCAAATGGCAACTTTTTGATTTACAAAACAATTACTAATTTTATTTTTGAAATATTTTTTCTCATGTTGTACTTTGCAATTTATGTCATTTGGTATTCTAAATAAGAGGTGTTGCTCAATCAAATTTGATTTCTGTGCTTTGTTGTTTCCCTCATATATTCAGTTATGTGGCTCAACTCTTTATAAGGTTATGTCTAATTTAGTTTTTAAATAATAATTTTTTGTAATAATTTGTGTCGCCAGAACTGTTTTGATCCCAAATTTCAAATTTTTACATATTGTAAAATATTTCCTGCAATATTTCGCGTATCCCAATGTAATCGAAGAACGAAGATCACTGTAAATTCGTTCTTAAAAATTATCCAATAGTAATTGTCAATATAATATTCCGGCCCAAAATAAATAAATTATCGTATTACCCGCTTTAATGTTATATTTTAATTATTATTTGGATATCAATAAACGGAATAAATTAATACAAAATTATGATCAAATATAAGTATTTTCGGATTTATTTTATTATGGTAATTCAATTGATTTTGCTTCCCCTTTTAAATTAATATGAAACACGAAAAACAGCCACCGTCACCTAATTAATTTCTATACCAAAAAAATGTTAATTTTTATAATAGAATTTTATTGATGCGATAAAATTATTATTATTACCAAAAATATTTTTTTTACTTAATTATTTACTCTTTCAGATTGAGAGAAATATTAATTAAATATATATGGGTGTGTATGATATTTCAATATTTTATTAGAAGAAATATATAAAATATTCTTTTATGAAAATTCCGGTAGACGGTCAAAAAAATTATGAGCCAATTTAATTTTATTAATATTGTTATTGCCCTCGAAATGATTACCTATTTAATATAATTTAATCTTTTTATATCGGAATCACTTTAACTGGTTTTTAATCTTTGTTTGTTACCATTTACTAGAACAAAAAATTACAACAAACCATTTGACGATCAATGTGAGTGGAGTGACTAACCGATAACTTATAGATGAGTTTTAAAAATAAGTTCCCAAATCCCAGTGTGTTCCGAAAACCAAGTTCTTTAAATAACCTGTATTCGTGCATCCCAAAAATGTATCAGTTCATATCTATAGCAAACCTGCAAGATATGAGGAGGGAGGGGTATGGATAAGGGACATCTAAGTTCCGATATCTTTAAGTTTGGGTATTGTTGGTATTTTTCAAGAATTATCTGTCATTTCAAAAATTGTCAAAATGTATTTTGAGTGCTGTTCCTTTTATAATCTTTTATAATCACTCGAAATACTAATATACTATATCCTTTTTAGTTATCGAATCGCATTAAATGCGTTAATGTAATCCCTGGAATAATAACATTTAGGGATTGCTAATTTACCGGATTTTTTCATTACCGGAATTCGGTAATGAAAAAATCCATTACCGGTTTACCGGCAATTTACCAGCAATCTTGCACATTGTCTAAAATTATTCTGAAAAACAGACTGTTATGTCTCCATGTCTGAATGATTCGATAAATAGACTAAATTTCTGGGAACTTGACGTAAAAAGAAGTAGAAAAGTTGATTTTGTGGTCAAATTGTGATTGATTTTGCGGTCTGTGAAAAAAAGTCATTTTTCCCATGTTTTTTACGTTTGCACAGCGCTGTAAAAAATACTTAAAATAAACCTTTTAGAACTTTTCCTACGTTAAGCTCTCATAAAAAAGGTTCTCTACAAGTGACTTCAAACCGCGATGCGTTTAAATGGTTTTTCAATGTTATATTTTATATGTTAATCGCGTTACAGCTGTGCCTATAATGCGATTTCACTCAGAACTAGTTCGAGTATCGAAAAATCGTTGCCAGGGCATATTCTAAACCCTTCAAGGATTGCAAAAAGCCACAAAATTTTGTTTGTGGTATTCGATCCAAATTTGCCTAAAGACCCCTGAAGTAAAAAAAAACGATAGACAAAAAAAATTTTTATTTTTCTTTTACTTAATGGATGAGTGTAATTTCTTGAGTTTTTATAATAATTTTTTACCGAATTTACTGGTAATGATCGATATAATTACCGGTAATAAAATTATGCATTTTTATTGGGTAAATCGGTAAAGCGGTTAATCGGTATTGCAATCCCTAATAACATTATATATGTATGTATATTTTAGAGATGTATAGGCGTTTGGTTCCGTACACTGAAAGTAATATCATTGTAAATTCAACAATTTCATATTTGATTCAAATGGAAATCATAGTTCATTTGGTTCCAACTATTTAAA
>JANTOP010065884.1:0-22195 GCA_027564815.1 Symmerus nobilis | reverse complement strand
TAAATTTTTGGAATTTTGACAAAATTTTTCCGATTTCCATGGGATTTTTAAAATTTATATTCCCGAAATATTATATATTTTATTAATTGTTGATATTAAATTTTCCAATCGGCCACAAGATTAAATTAAAATTAATTTTAGTTAAATTTTAACCACCCAAAATCTGAACAGTTAGATTTTCTGAGGGTTGAGTATCCTTTCAACATTTAAGAGGTAATTTATGCTTAATAATATCTTTAATTGGGTAGTCGAGATACCATAATTAAACATAACCTTGGGGATTGAGATTTGTGGTTTATAATATTCACATCCCTTACATCCTTTTAAATCGAAAAAATCCCTGGTAATTACCCAACCAACAATAGGGTGGATAATAGACTATGGATATTCTACCTGCCAATAATCGGATCTAATAACATAGAATTATAGAAATTTTATATTTAAATGAATAAGAGAAAAATTGCACAAGTGCCCTAAAGCCATCATAATCCTTTACCCTAAACAATAGGATAATTTCAGTAGATGGAAAAAATATTTATAATAAATTGCAACTTGTAACAACCTAATCAAATCATTATCTATCAAATTATTACTACATTTATTAGTCTGCAAAACCCACTGAAATGCAATATATTCAAAATGCATTCAAGCGTTTTCTAAATTAAAATTGACAGGAAACATAATGGGAGGAAACAGATTTTCCTCACCTTACTGAACAGGGTGTATAGAGGGAAATCTGATTCAAAGAGGCCTTAGGGAATATAGTGTTGTATATTTTAGAAACAATTGATTTTCCCTAACGAACTACTAAGCCCTAGGTGGGAGAGGACTTCGAATAATGACCGATAATTTTAGAACAAGGATATTTTAGAAATTCCCGCATAATCTTCATTCTTGTTATCATAAATTTCCGCATGATTTATTTAATAAAAAAATTAAATATCTAATCGGGGGTTGGGGTATCCCCCGTAAAAGTCATGTTTGATCGTTGAACCATTTAAAATGGAAGTGGATCTCGGTGGATCAAAAAGAAAATCGGAAATGCATGGAAAATAATAGACCCTCATCCATTTAAAAACCTCAATCCCAATGAACGTAAGACTTTAAAAATTTCCATTCATTTAAATACATATTTCAACCATTAATAATGCAATAATTTTCTGTTTTTCTGGCCAGGATATGATGCGATTTTAACAACTTCGCCCCAAAAACCTAAAGGGATATGTTTGTTTGTTTGTTTGGCTATAGTAAGGGTATATACCAGAGAACATTTAATTTTCTTTTATCCAACGGAAAATAGATTTTCATAGAGAAAATGCAATTCATATAATGAAAGGAATATTTTCCAATTCCGGATGATGGTCAACTACATATAATTATGTAAGAGAAAATTGCATTATTTCAATTTTTGGATGGAGGGTGTGTTACAGTGGTGCCGGAAAATAATAATTAAAAATACATCTTTTTACAAGGATTTCTATTTATATTGATTTTCGACAGCACTGTATATAATAACTATTCTATAATACCTGGACACTGAATATTCTACGAGTAACCCTCGAGTTTATGTAAATTGTTATATAATAGAATGGTGAACGAACTAAATATATGATGATTTTATGGTAAAAACTTTGTTGTTAATTTCGTTGTTTTTGTATTGTACATGTTGTAAAGTCAAGAAAAAGGGATCTACCCTACCCAGGATTCTGACCATTTGGTCATTCATTCGTATCCTTTTACCTGTAAAATTTTATAATGTAAATGGACCAAAATACCAGAATACCAAAAATAGAAACTGTAAACAATTTAAATTATGTAGGGTTTGTAGGGATGTAATAACAGAACATGTTTAAGGATTTTCTTTATTTTATTTTGTTTTTAAATTCAATTTTCTCCAAAACTCTTCAGGATAGTTTTTCTTTTTAAGTGGATAATTAAATTATTTAATGACCGTTCAACAGATATTATGTTGGCGTACTTTGGGAAGGGGCTACTGTATAAATTTTTGAATGGGTGTCGACCTGAATCTGTAATTTGTATTATGAAATAATATCGCGTTCACTTCTAAGACCTCCAATCGGACCACCAAATTCATACTTTAGTATGTTTACCGAAAAATAAAATATGGTTTGGGAAGTAAAAAATTTATTAAATTTGGAAAAGCGCATTGACATCCAAAAATTCTTTGAAAAAATTCAATGGATAAAATTCGGAAATTTCGTTTACATTTCCAAGGTACTTCGAGCATTCAGTATTTTCTTAAAAATTTACGTGTGCTTTTTAGGCAGTTATTAAGGGATATATATAATTTTCGAGGTTTTCAAAATCAATTACAAATTTTGAAATGCATTCAGTTGCTTTAAAAATAATATGGGACTAGTTTACGAAGAATTATGACAATCGATGACGTCCGTGAATAGCTTTGTCTCAATATATGAGACATACAAGGGTTCACGGTTCGCCGCCACCCGAGACCGACCATGTTACTAAACACATATTGTGTTTTTTTATTGATAATTGATAATTGGTAATTACCTTGAATTTCATCCCAAATAAATAATTAACAAATTAATTTCCCAAACTAACTTATTTAATTATTATTAATCTTTTTAAAAAATGAACATCTGAATTTTAGCGGACGCTTCTGTTGATTTTGAAATCACCCTTTTTCAAAAAATTGTCAATAATGTTGCGACAAATTTATAATTTCGAAATATCAAAATAGAATCAAATAGAGCATAACTTAGGTAATCTCTTAACACTATATGATTAAGGGGTCCCCTCGCAACTAATATTTCAAAAATTCCTTCAAAAATGGAATTACAAAAAAATCAAAATTTTCGAAAGAAATTCTAGGGAAAAAATAATTTCAATCTAATTACACTAAATTATTCGAAATATATAAATTATGATTTAATGGATGATTTTTAAAAAATCCCTCTAAAAATATCACAGAAAATAAAATTGAATTTATGGAAAGCTTAAAAATTCATAAATTTGACAAAAATCTGGATATTCAGAAATTCACGGAAATTTGACAATTTTTTCATAAAAACTGAAAAATTGGATGACCAATTTTATAAATTTTTCAAATCGTCCAAATTTACAATTCTCAAAAATAAGAAATTTGCTTAAAATACCGCCCAGTTTTGTCTTCAATTTTTAGTCAAATTTTTTTTCAAATTTTTTGGAATTTTTTTTTTTTACATTTTTATTCAAAAATATTTTCTGGACAATTTTATTCAAATAAATTTGGCTTACTCTTCCTTCCCTGATAATTTGAGGAATTATAAAAAATTAAGGCAACTTGATATATCGATGTTCTCAAAGGGGAGGAAGGAGATTATTTTAAAATCATTTTTATTTTCTGGCGAATTTTGAAAGCAATGAAATGTTTGCTTAGAAAACATATTTGACGTCTTAAACGTTTGCTAATATTTTTGATACATTATTTTTTTCAAATTTTTACGTGGAAATTTTTTTTGAAATTTTTTTCCAATTTTCAATCAAGTTTTATATTTCCGACTTTTTTCTTGGCAAATGAAAAATGCCATTTCAGTTTTTTTTTTTTTAATTTTTGGAAATATTTTGAGAATTATTTGGCAAAAATCGTAACAAGTATTCCTTTAAAATTTAAAAATCGATTTAATCAAAAATATATTTGAACTGCAATGTGTCCCAAGGAAGGACAAGAGTGAGCATAGAAAAATCTCTTAAGGAAATTTTGTAAACCCGAAACTATTTATACAATTTTAAGAAGTCAAGGGCAAGATTTTGGGGGAACGTCTTTATGGGATATTTTTGAAGAAAAAGAAATTCATATCATCCAAGAAACCAATGATTTTTAGAATGAAACAAATAACTGTCTAATCAAAAATCATCCAACCATATTCTTATTCGATTTATTAAATCGCAAATAATTATCTAAGGACATTTTTTTTGTTACACCGTTACACTTCCAAATCCCTTTAAAACAATATTAAATTACTGATTATGGGAGGGTGTCATGTCCACACGATAAGATTAATTTCGAACATATGATTGAACAGCACGAGATAATGTCATGCAAGTTTTGGGTGATAAAAATCGAGTTGAATCGACGGCACGTGAACGTCATTCAATTTTCTCAATATCCCAGGGAAAATTAAAATTGTTGGGGGAGGGAGGGATGGATTTTCTAATCCTAATTTTCATTTATCTATTCGATTTTTTTCTTCCTAGCTGCCAACCCTAAACCATATATAGATTAAATTTAAATAATCTCGTGGTCTAGAAGGCTGGTAAAGAGCTTCTATCCAGTCAATACTAACACGGATTGAATGGGGGTGGGTTGAGATTTTTTTTATATTTTCTGGTCGAATAGAGGAAACGTGCGTTACGATGGTCACGTGCATCTCAAATAAATATATTCACGATTGGCAAATTTACGAAACAATTTTTCTAGTACTTCTATGGGATGGGTACAGTTGAGACGGGGGAAGGGTATTACTATTAACATTTACATTAACATTAACACACTTAATCAACGGGAGTATATTTAGGAGAGTCAATGTTGCGTTAGGCATTTTCCCTTCGATTCGAAGAAAATCTTTTTTCCATATTTATACCCCTAGGGAGATGGGTGATTGGATGGGCGGATGGGGTAATGAATGTGAAAATTCAATCAAGGGATTTTTTTTTCCTTATTTGTGTTGGCTTACTACTTTATTTGGGGCTCTGTATGCGCAGTATATAATTCAATATTTTGACAGATTTTTGTGTAATGATTTGACATCAACATTGCATACAAATCAAAATTTGATTAGAAAATACAGGTTGTCCTGAGTACACGAAAAGTCGAAATCTTTTCAGGACATTTATTTTAATTTTCTTTGTAAATAATTTATTAATTTTTTTTACTAGTAAAAATTTTTTTACTGACAAAATTTCCCAAGTAAAATATTTTTATCTTTTTTGAGAAATATTTCACCACCATTTACGATTGTTCCGTTTTCCAGTAAAAATGTCTGTAATGATGTCTGATGTAGAAGAGATATTTTCGGATAGTTGTTTTAACGAGACATAATACCGGAAAAAAATTCGACGGGATTTTGGAAATTTGGAAGTTACATTTAGAATGCCTATATTGACTTGATGTATTGCCAATATATTGGTTTTCATGTTATTTAATTTATCTTCGAGTATATATATACTCTACTTTACCCCATCTAACTCTAAACTTGACTCCAAGTGGGGTATTAAACGAACGAATGAGAGCTGATCAAATATAAAATAAAACAGGAAAGGGATGTGGGATTTTAAAAGCGAGAGATTTGCGTGGGGTTTGGGGGTTTATTAATCGAATACCGTACACAGGATAACAGCATATAAGGGAACTGTGAAAAAGGATGAATGTCCTATTTCATCAATAAAGTTCCACCATCTCCTATGTACATATAGGATACGAATTTATTGGAATGCATGTTTTCCATCTACCCAACCGCTCGATCCTCTTATCCTTTAAAATATATACAACGAAGATTGGATACGTGAATTGAATAATGTATGAAAATTTTATATTATATTTGCAGGGATACCAGCTCTCAGAATCCCTTTTTGAATGGTTTATCGCTTTAACGGATGGTATATATGGAGAACCAGCATATAATCTATATAGTGGATGTTGATTATATGGACGACCTGATAAAATATATGGAAGCCTTGGGCTATTGGGGTTGGTCTGGTTTTCATTCTATAAATAACGAGAGGGTTGAGGGAAAAAACACTTTTGAACATGGTCGAAATAGTGTTCGGAAGTGTGGTTTTTGAATATACTGGAATTCGAGCGATAAGATTTTGGTTTGATGGAGAATTTCAGGATTTTGTACGTTAATTAGATATTTTAATAAGAAAAAATCTGTTCATCAACCAACTGGTTGTTGGCCCATCCCCATGGATCCTTTGTCTACAATCGATTATTCAAATTGTAAACGGGGAAAGAACAATTTGGAATCTATTGACCTCCCTTAAATTATAGGGCCAATCATTCATTCATATACCGGATGGTTTTCATTTCATTCCATATTTTTATTACTTTAAAGATTACACAAAAGGACCTATAAATTTTTTTTAATAAATTTCCCTCATTTTATATCCTTTTCTCGATCATTTTCTATTTTAATTGGCCTTCTTACAATTTATATACAAACGAAATTGTAAGTGGAAAAAGGTTTATTTATTATTTACTTGGTTGGTGGTCGCGCTTTCTATTAAATTGAAATGAAAATTATTAAAAAGAAACTTCCATCCTTTTTCTTTTCTAGGGATGACCGTTGAAAGGTCATGATAGATGAAAAATAATAATAAAAGGATTTTTTTATAAATAAAAACTATATAGTTAAGTACATCGAATGAATAAAAATTCCCATTGTTACGGCTTTATTCATTATTCAATCAACAATTGAAATTGATTTATATTTAATAATTTATTATCATAATTTACTGTATATAATATAATAATAATATTAGCTGGTTTCCACTATAAAAATAATGAAAAAAGGATAATCAAAAGGACGTACATATATTGAATGAACATAGTTTCTTTGTCGAATATCAAAAGAGAACAATCATTATTAGAAAGGCGACTTGGTGTTTTCACTTTTTTCTTTCATTGTTTTGCTGCGATAAAAAGGAAAATTCTCCTTTTCCTTTTTTTCTGAACAAAACTTCCTTTTTGTCCCTTTTCTCGTTAATAAGGATAATTTATTGATTGTTAAGGGGGTAATAGAAATTATAGGATACAAACAATAGGTTGTGTACGCTGGGTTTGATAAAATGTATAAGGTTTTCTTGTTACATAATAAACCATTAATTTGATGAATTTGTCCTCTTAAAGGACAACATTTGGTAGAAAGGATTGGCTTTTTTTTACTGCTTTTTACAATTTCGGGTAATATAAATACCGAAATTCATCGTGAAAAATCCTACTGATGGAAGAAGTAGGTGAAGTACTTAAATTAAAACTCTGAAAATTGAACAATTTTAAGAAAATTATTGGTTAACTTTCAAAAATTTAAATTTTTTTCAAATTTACCGATTTTTTTCTTTATTTCTTTTAATAAATTAACTTTTATGAGATGAAATGGGCAATCTCTGCGGGAGAAATATACAGTTAAGTTCGCCATATAATAGAAATAATTGGTCAAGAAAATCATTTTCTTGATTTTAGTAAATCGAACATTAATTTAGATCCTTATTATGGTTGAATTAAGAAATGTAAAAAAATTAAGAAAACTAATTATTTCATAGTTTTAACAAATTATATTTTATTTTCGATAAAAAATCTTAACACTAAACATAATCTTAAGAACTATTTTCTAAACATAATGCAAGTACTTATAAATATTAACAAAAATAAAGTTTCAATCAAGAAAATTCAAGATTGAATCATGATTATGAATTTCTTATATCTCTATGTAATGTTTAAGCTTAGAAATTAGAAATAAAAGCATTAGATTAAGCAAAGCAATGATCGTTTTAAATGTTTGCTCTAGAAAATAATAAAGAAATATCTTTCGTGTTTGGGCAAAAGGGCGTAAGTCCACATTTTTCGAAAATGAGGTTATTGCGCCATTTTGACCAGAAAAAATAGCTCTCTACTAAAATTTAAATATTTTATTATAATAAGATGGTATAGTGAACTAGAATTGCTCGAACCCTTACACCTGACTTATGTCTATTTTTTTAAACTTTGAAAAGTCGTCATGAAAAATTTTTATTTCAGGACTTAAGCCCTTTTGCCCAAACATGAAAGATATATGTTATTTTGTTTAATAAATACTTACTTATTTTGAGAATTAATTTTCCAAAAAATAATCAATAGAAGTTCAAAATGAGTCGGAAAAGTCATCAATAAAAGGCAATGGACATTTAAGGGGTGCATAACTTACAAAAGCCTAGAAACGCTGGACTCGTAATTGGCAGGGCGTACGATGGTTAAAACAAATATTATTTTAGATAAACTATAAATTTATATTTTAAATATAGAAATATTATATAAAAGGATTATGTACATTTTTATTATATTTACGAATTAAATTATAATTAAATAAAATTATAAAATATGTTTTAATTATATAATTGTTTATTTAATATTTTATTTCTCTACCAGAAGGTTTTTCTTCCATTCGAGACAAAAATATTAAAACTAGGGAATCCCGCAAAACTAACTGCAAAATCGCCCTAATTTATTCCTATATTAAGCAGGTCAGACTTTCAAATGATAGGTTTTATTAAAATATTGGTTAAGGATTAATTTTAAATCCTTTTGTATTAAAAAATATTCTTAATACCTCCGTGAGAACCTTTTAAGAAACTGATATCGGTACTTGAAGAGTATAAGTCAAAATGTCGACATTTAATCGGCACTGGCCATTAAATATTCTTCGGTCGGAAAAAAATGCCAAAACGCAAAAAGTGGCTTTGAAAGTTAGATAAAAATACAAAATTAAAAAAGAACGGACAAGTTAAAATTTATCTAAGGAAACTCGAAAATTCCGATAGAATAATTTTATCTGAGAAATTTGAATATCGGACATTTCGACATTTTGACTGGGATTTCCCGATAATTTCTTTCCGATCAACAAAAACCTAATGATGCAGAAAGCTAGGAAAATAGTTGATGAAAAATAGGTGAAGAGAAAAAGTGAGCTTTTCGGATAAAAGCTCTGGAAAAACTTGAAAGCTCCAAGAAAGCTTTGATTACCGGACCTAATTTTTTTGTTTTAAAACCTATTTTCCCTGTAGATTACGATCATTTAACGAAAATTCAAATTTTTCAAAAAAAACCTTTAAAAATTTTGAAAAGCTGATCGAAACCTTATTAAACTTTCAATTTATATAATTTGGATTCTAAATTATACCCGATTCAATAATTTTATATGAAATATGGAAATTTTCAAAAATAAGCTTTGGAAAAATGAAACGCTCAGAGAAAGCTGTAATTTTTTGACCCAATTTTTTACGTTTTAAAATCTCATTTTAAGCATAATGTTACATTTCCGAAAAGTTAATCCAGAATATTTATCTGGAAAATCAAATCCGGACTGTCCTCTGAGAAATTTAGAATTTTCCAATCATTTTCCTCAGCACGTGGAAAATGTAATGACGCAGAATTGATAACAAATAAATGCTTAAAATATTAGTTTCTCAAAATTTTCGAAAAATAAACCCCCGAATTTTGGTGGGTTTCCGAAAAAATGACTTCGAATATTCGAATATTCAAGCTAATGACACAAAAACCTTAAATTATTGAAAAAATGTTTCTTAAAAATTCATTTAGGATTTAAGTAAGGACTATCTCATCTTTACTTTACGAATGAATTTTATTGATTTTTTCTTCATTTTTTATCCCTTCCTTTTTATATAGAGCTTTTCTATAGTACTTTTTAAGTAGCTATCATAAAAAGGGTATGTATTTATATATATATATGTATATATATATAATATTCGTACTTCCCATTTGGAAAATAAAAAAATAAAAAACATATTGTATTACGGCGGGAGGTGAACGTCAAAACATCCCTCATCCGATCAACCAGAAAACATCCTTCATTTCTTGTTGAAAAACTCTAACATTAAAAAAAAAAGAAGTAATATAACTAATATTTTGTCTGCGATAGACATGCAATGTCTCAAGCTCATCCTTTTTATTCCGCTGATTTTTCATATTTCTCTTAAAAAAATATTTTCATCCTCTATGATAAAAAGGATGAGACGGGTAGAAAAAATTCATTTTTGCCAAAGAAAATTATTATCAGGGTATCAGGGAAAAATGGGTATATGAAATATACCGCCTTTAGCTGATCCTAAAATGGGGGGAACCCCTGCGGTTTTTTTTATTGCAACAATATTCCCACACACATAACAAATATATAGCCAAAATCATTAGAGATTGTTGCAAGGATCACATCCCATATCAAATATCTCGGATTGTCGTAAAAATATGTTTTATATATTTAAGGCAAAAGTTTACATAAAGCTTGTCTTGTCTTAAACTCTTCGAAAATTTTCCATAATAAATATCGCATTACAACTCCCACATATCCCTTAGTTACCCGCAATGAAACGGTGGGGTTTCTAAGATGGATTCGAAGGTATTTTGTTATGTATGTAGGTCCCAAAAAAGAACTGATTACATGGTTCAAGACAAAGTTTCACGATATACGGATACATTTGTTTTCACAGACCCATATTTTCCTTGGAGGTGGAGGTCCTATAACAATATACGGAACATCAATTTGGCGAGATTACCGGTGTATGAATTGTTTAAGACGTCTTCAGGTTGTTTGGGTATAATAAATTCGAACAGATTTTTATGGGTAGAGGGGTAGAGAGTTAAGACATATTTTATGGTAATTTTATATGTTAAAATTTCCCTTAAAAATTTAATTCGATAACTAATTGAAAATACCAAATTTCATTCAAATAAAAAGGATTATCTCTGTTTTTTTTATCAAAGGTACTGGGGAAAAAAATCATCCCCTATTTCTTTCCATATGATATCAATCAAATATACAATTGTATCAGATTAACCACAAATATGACCTCATATATATTACCTAAATCCTTAGTAATCATCCAACAAACATATAAATTAAACATATTTAAAAGTAAAATATAGGATATTTCTTGATTGCCCAAAAAACCACAGAAAAACTCCCTCTTATTAATCACGAATTGTTCGAATTGTTGTGCAAATCCTATAGTAAAGGTACTTTATTATGAGTAAAAAACACTTGCCCCTATTTGGAAAACATATCGTAATCGTAAATTACTTTTTTTTTTTGCTTTGAGGAAGGCAAATCGGGATGAATATAAAAAATCTAATAACATCCACTTGTCGGTTAGGTATTTATAGCCCATAGCAACTTATAATCTGGCAATCCCCCATATAGTTATTTTTTAGGGGTGTTCGATTCTTATAACAATAGGAAGATACATCTAAACAATTTTGGTAGTTAAGAGTTTCCAACTCGAAGTAAAATTCTAGATATCCTTCCCGACTTTTTTTAATTTATATTTTTGTGGTACTTCTGCGGGATAATAACTCAATTTATGAAGGAAGTTGATTTTTTAAAAAAGTTTGTTCCATAACTTCCTCACCGAACCCTACGATTTCATTTTATTTTATCAGATTTTCTGATTGTTTAAGAGAATATCTCGGAAATTTAAGTTTTTTATGAAACTGTCAGGAAAATGATCATAAAATTAAATTTTTTGGAAAAGATAAATAAAATTTCAAAACGATTGATTTTTTGAAAAACATTTTTTAATGAAATCTCTTCAAAAATGACTTAGAAATAATTTTCCAGAATTAGATTAAAAAATTTTTGGAAAAAATAATTTCCTTAAATCTTGGTTCAAAAATCGAACGAATTCATTGAATTTTTACGTTGTGATTTTGGCCGAGATTTAAAAAATAGAATTTGTTAACCAACCCCTAATTATTTGAATTTTATCAGATAAAGAATTTAATTCTTTTAATAAATCACTTTGAAATTTAAATAAATCTTTAATTTCATTGAAATTATTTCGATTTCTATAGAAAATGTTCTCTGTTACCGCCCGATATCTTCAAAACCATTGATTTCCCACGAAATATTTATTTAATGAAATCCACTACTTAAGGCAACAGGATAAATTCCTTGTAATCAGATTTCGCAACGAAAAAAATAATTTCAAACTTTCCTTCAAAAGCTCGGCGAAAACTTAAAAGCTCAATGATAGTTTTTGATTCTAAAAATAATTTTATACGCTAGGAATCTGTTTTCTATTCAAACAATTTAATTTTAACAACACTTAAAATTTTCTCCACCAAAAGCTTTCTAAACAGTCAAAAAGCTTACTATAAGCTTTTGATTAAAATTAAAGTTGGAATTTTTGAAATTTAATTTCTATCCGATTAATTAAATTTGAAATTTTCAGTCAAAAGCTCGGTAAAAACTTGAAAGCGCAATAAAAGCTTTCGATTCTAGGTTTTATATGTTTTGAAATATATTTCCCATCCTTTCTTTTATTTTCTCTGAAATTTAAAATTTAGAAATTTTAGACTTAGCCTGCTTCTAATTTTCAAGAAATTTTCCTATTTTTATGATGAATTGTTCCGATATTTATCTGATATTTTTTTAATTAAAAGACTTTTTGAGGACGGCACTTTATTACAGTAACATTAAACAATTAAAGGAAATTTTATTTCAAAGGATACCGTATTTGATACAAGAAAAAAATAGAAAATCATTGAAAGAAAATTCTATTCAATATTCTAAGGACTTAGCATATAAACAACAATGTTCTTGTTTTTCAATTAACTCCTTTTATAATCGTTAATCCTCTCAAAAGTAATTACCCAGCTGGAGACAATATAAATTTATAGACTAACGAAGTAGAAATATATAAGGAATATATAGGATACACCTACTTAGCCACCTTTGACGTGATATTTCAATTTCTTTTTGTTTTCATTAAAAAAAAAGAAAAGACTCAGTGGCGTAGAATATCTTTTTGTTTTAATTTCAACTTATATATGACATGATATTTATATGATAAGTTCAAGGTTCTAAAGGATAATTTATTGTGATTGAATTGCGACGCTTTCTTCAAACATTTTTTAACAATCTAGAAATGTAATAATTTTCCTTTTCAAAAATTCCCTAGTTTTTATCATGTTCCTATTAAAATTCATCGAAATGTAAAATTAGGAAAGCAACTTTCTGTAACTTTTTTAAATTAGATTCATTCGTTACATCGAAATGGTTGAAAAGGATAAATTTGATACTATTTACTACCTAACACTTATTTGAATGAAAGAAATATTTTCTTTTCTACCTTCCATCTAGAAAGGATATGCATATTAAATATAAAATAATATAATTGGTTCTGGTTTAACACCTGCGACCAAAGGCCTTGATGATTATTAAGCATCTAGTTATAATATGAATGAGGGGGAAAAAAAACTTTGCTAATTGGGTCCTTATCCGTGTATGGTAGGATAACAGAGACTTTTGACACCACAGAATAGTTATATACTTTTAGCAAAACTTTTTTTTAACGAAACTCCCCCAGAACCGACAGCTTTCTAAACCAGAGACTTTATTAACAAGAAAAAATTAAGAGATTTTCATATTTAATATATGAAAGTTAACAACCCATGGAATAAGTGGGTAGATATCTACTCCTTTCACCCACACATCGGCTTCAGTGCCATGCTCGGTGAATATGAAAGGAAATTATATAATTCAACCGAAATGTTAATTTTTCTTTTAACTTTCTTAATATGGGAATTAATTACACATTCATGTTACGTTGATTTATTTATATGACGACTTTTTGATTTTCTACGTTAATTTGACGTTATGCAATATACTCTAATTATTTTATTAAAAAATTTTAGCTACTTTCCTTGAGATATTTCTTTTTAAATATATTTTCTACTCCATACTTAAAAGGATGTTGAAAGCATGTATTCAGAGATTTTTTTCATGAATTCTATTTAAGTTTGTCGTTAAGAATCTCATTTTCTTGACTTCTTCGACGGTTTTTTTATTATCATTTTGATGACAACTCCTTATTATCCCTAAAAGAATTTTAGATTTTTTAATTTCGGCTTTAAAAAATACCGACCGATTTTTTTCGCAAATCCTTTTTTGAAAAAAAAAATAATAATCAAAGAATTAAGGACACTGTTCATAGTTCCTCAAGTACTATTTCTATTCAATTTTATAAATAAAATAAAAATAATGGGAAAAAAGGATATTCTTTTTTGGCAATAATATTTCTTTTATAAAAGGTACATTTATACAAATAAATCGATTTAATGAAATGGTTCAATGGTTAAGGAGACAACCCCTTTCTTCTCGTTCAAAAAGGATTATATAAAATTAGTTTTCCGACTTATTTCGGTAGCATTTTTTCAACATTTGGAAATTGTATTAACAGGACAAAGAATCAATTATTTTATTTTATTTTTGTTAAATATCTTAAATTAAGTCCCTTGAGGTGAATATCAACATAAGTACTTTTAGGGGATTTTTTAAAAAAAAACTGCAAATATTTGCAGGTGTTAAAAGGGATCAATTATTTTTAGTTTTTTAAGATTTATTTAAATTTGATAAATTTAATACAGACAAAATAAAGTATTTTTTCGTCCTTATTATAACAGAATCGAATCTTTTAAATCATGAATAGAAGACAAGACGAAAATATAAAGGAAGATTTATGTTGTCCAATCATCAATCTCTTCGCAGTCATATATTTTTTTTCCACCCCCATTTTCCTGATAAATTTCCTTACGCCATCCATGAGAAATTGTGAGTGTAATGAGACGGAATGCGTCCTGATAGTGAAAATTATTTTTGATATCTCTGACTGGCGTATATGTTATATATAGGAATCATCTGAAAGAGGAAAAAAATGATGTGCAATGTCATCATTTCATCACTATTTTTAGTGGAGCTCACCATTCGGATACTAAGGACCCCATCCTGAATTTATAATTTTTTTTTCCATAGTCGTCGGAAATGTTGAAATGGGATGGGGTATTGGTATTTGGTCTAGATTTTATAAGACTACAGAGAAATATCGTTGAAAGGGAACTAATCGGTAGGGACTTTATTTCAGTAGGGACTAATCGATGTTTTCCTGTAAAAATCTATCCGAATGAATATTTTATTTTTGAAGAGTCCAAATCATGTGACAAACAAAAATATGATTTATCAACCACATTTCCTACTGACATTAAATTGTCGTAAATCTACTGGAACCGTACGATAAGACGGTCCCCGTTTAAGGGGTGGCCATTAAAGAAAATAACGATAAAGAGGGATTCAAGTATTTCATATCTTGAAAATGATTAATTAGAATCTTATAATCTTCCTGTTTCGTTCTGAGAATTTTCCTTTCTTTCTTCTCCTCGAAATCCTTAATTAAATCATAAATATTAAGGTAAGAAATCTGAAGAAATAATAATTGGAAAATAATGTTTGGTTCGTCCTTGTTTTTTTGTTATCTCATATCTAATATCTACAAGTATTTTATTTTTTTCATTTAAACGACTCAAATTAATTCGAATGAATTCGGTAGCCGGACATGTTTGATAGGCGTAAAGGGAATTATAATAATTTAATATCCCTTTTTTTCGGTAATTTGATGAACAACAAATTATCCATTCCCTTTTGCAGATTATTTAAAATAAAAAATCGTCCTAAATCTTATATCAGGATTGTTATATGAAACGGGGATACTCTTTTTTTGCATAATAGTTACATGCAAAGGAACGGAAGCTTTAAAATGAAGACAAGTAAATTTTAAATTCTTTCATTTTCAACAACCTATCAGATCTCAATCAAAATAGATTAATATCTCTGGGAAGAACAAAAATACGGGCCGAATACCCACAAAAAAAATTATAAGAGGAAGAAAAAATAATTGGTAATGAAAGATGAGAGGTTGTTCTTAAAGAATATATTTAGTGAATTTCCTACTTGAAATAATTACACAAGAAACTACCTAAGAAGAAGTTCCCTTAATCTCCGATAATCGCCCACTTCATCTCGGGTAAAAAATTATTTGTTTTTTTATTTTTTTTAAATTAATAAATTCTTTAGTTTCAGGAAACAACTTCCCATCAAAATTTTAATGATGAGTATTGATAATATTAAGAAAAGGATTTTTGGATGGCGCACATCGTGGGGCTTTTCGATTTTTTTTCGGAAAGAACTGTACCAAAATTTCCCAAAAATTCAAACTGATGAAACCATGATCTCCATCTACATCCTTATGAAATTGATTATTCAGGATATTTCCTTTATATTAATAAAATGATTTATGCGGATTTCTTACCAATTAAATTTTGAAATTATTAAAAAAAATATAAATTATTAGATAATCCTGTAAGATTTCTATTTTATTATCTCTAATATGTCATCCCTTAACTGAATTCTAACAGACATTTTCAAATTTTAACTTTTCCCTGAAGTTATAAAAATTTTCCTGAAATATGACAATTTGATAGTAACGTCCCATATTAACCCCCAGCAAAATAAAAGGATTAAATTTTATTTTAATTTTGAAAAACTCCTTTGTTAATTATTTATTTAAGAATAATTCTGCATCGTTACATTAACCCCATTAAAAAGAAAATTTCAGGAAAAATCTGTATTCCTTTAGAACGATCCGGAAAAAAAAAATAAAAACTTCCAAAATTGTTGGATTTTCAAAAAAATTAAATTTCAACATTTATTTAATTAATCTTTTGGGATTTCTTATTAAAATTTATTTTTTTTTGTTAATTTTTAAAATCCAGCCGTAATCAAATATTTTATTATATTTTCCTTTAAATATCCGCAACAAATTATAAGAATTTTAGGGATAAAACATAAGACTAGTAGCTTGTACTCGAATACCTCGAGTACCGTTTCAGAGAATTTTCTGAAATTTTGTTTGGCAATACTTTGACCATATTTTAATCCAATTCATAAATAAAATTTGAAATCTACCGATTGAATATTGAAAGAAACAATTTTAAAGAAAATTTGACCTTCGATCTTCTACCAATTTTTGTAATTTACCGGGAATTGATTAAAAACCTCCTTTAAAACACAATGTACGTTTAATTTGGGTCTCAGGGCTGACTACATTATAAAAAAATTTCTAAAGTGCTTAAGAAATTTATAGGGTATTGAAGACATGAGTATTGGAGTACTTAAAGCACCGCTGAGAGAAAAATATTTCCTTAAAATTTACGTCCTTAAAGAATACCTTTAAACTATTAGGAAGTCGGTGGGTCATTTCTATAGCTACATCCTTAAAATTTGGCACAGATATTCTTAAAGGAACTGCAATTCGATTCATGGACATTTTAGTATATCTTTCTTAAGAATTTTCTGAGAAATTTAATTGAGAAGTTGAGTGGAAAAAATGTATATCGAATCAATCTAAAAATGTTCATTTTTGGCAAAAAAATATGACATTTTTTCTTTGCCATTTTTAAAAAATTTCCCTAGATTGCCAATAAGTTCGGCATGCCATTATTACTTGAACGGGAACCTTAGATAAAATAATCCCGTGATAAATCGGATGGAAACCCTACTCCCTAATAAACTTCTTTACTTCAATGGTAGAAACACCGACAAATTTTCTAATGATTGACATTAATTAATTACTAAACATAATTTTTCTATTTCTACATAGATTTCGAATGGAAGAAAAAAAGAATTAAAATAAAGGTGCCGAGTAGTAATTTGTCAAATTCGTTCTGCATTATTAACAATGTACGAAATGTATTAATCATTACTTTGACTTGATCAAATCTAAAGAATACCTTTAAGAATGTCTGACTATTCTTTCATAAATGTATCGCAAGAAGATTCTTAAGTCGGAAAATTTCAAGGAGATTAATACGAAATTAAACTGTTCATATTCAGATGTGACCTCAAGAAGTTGACGAATAGCATGGTAATTTTTCAACTCGACATTTAAAAGGATGAATAAATATTTAAATAATAAAATAAAACAAATAATGTATTTTTATTTAAAGTTTTTATTGTTTGTATAATAAAGTTATTTCTTAAGAATAATCTTAAACGTTAAAATTATTTTACTCCGGAAATTGGTTGTTAATGATTTCTAAAATTTCCCATCTCCCATTAGACTAGTTAATTGATATAATTTATTTAATTTAAATTTATTCACGTAATGATCCAATCGAAGATTGAAGAGAAATGTGAAACTATAATTAACCAATTAATTCAATTTCCTATACTCGTATTAAATTACTAAGAAATGTATACTGAAATTAAGGAATTAAAAGAAGATATACAAACTATCTGTTGTATTTAATTTAATTGCGAGATGAATATAATTTAAAATGATTGCGAAGCAATATTTGATTAATTATAATACGTAAGATGGTAGATCTATAGAACCATCCTAATTCATATAAAATTATAAATATTTTTGTATATTCATGAGATGAGATGATTTACTGACGACCACATTTCCCTCCGAGGCCGAATCGGTGGTATGACCCATAAATCTTCCAGAAAACGATGAGTTAAGAATTGCTGCTTAAAAAAGTTAGGGATAATTTGAACGGATTTAACCCAGGACCTATATAAGGGGTGTGCGAATCGTTCTCTATTTTTATAAATAATTTATTGCCAAGAAATTCTCACTTCATGAATATTTTCCACATTAATACAAGATTATGGTCTTGTAAATTAAACGCAAGGATAAAGGATGGATAGGAAAATATTTAAATGTTTATTTTCGATTTGGTTTCGGTTTTACATTAAAATAAAAAAAATCCTTTTTCCCTTTTCTCTTATTGTTTTATTGGAATTTAATACTTTTTTCCGAATCCCACCTCTTTCGGGTGAAAAGGAAAGTTTTTAATTTCTTCTCGTTATATTGTGTAGAAAATTAGTCCTTTCTACAATGGGAAAGGGGGTTAAGAAATGAAAATAATCCTCCCTTGATTTATATTTTATTCGGAATTTTAAACCGAAGATTTATTATAACTTGATTTTTATTTTGGCTAACAAAATCGTGAATTAATTAGTTGTTTTCGAGGTAATTTCAAAGGGTTTTCAATGAAATCTGGTTGTAATAAATTTAAAAAAAAATTCCGGAGGATGGATTCGAGGTTTTTTCGGGCCCCAAATAATTTATTACATCCAAATAAGGAACTTCGTCCTCTTATACTGGTCTAATTCAGATTTATGATCTTCGGTTACTTTAAAATAAAGTTGTAAGATGTGTTATTCACACGAAGATTTTATTTTGATTCCAGACTTGGAATTGTCGGTTAAATTTGTCGTTATTTTTAACGGACATTGTCAGATCCTTTTCCCATTAAATAATATTTATGTAGATTAAGACAATATTTTAAAGAAAATTTTCTTTCATTTTAATATTATGAAAATTACGAGAAACTATGCAATAATCAGAACGAAAATGTTGAGAAATGTTGCAAGTAGAAGTAACTTAGAAGTCTAGAAAGCTTATTTAAAGCTTAAAATAAAACTTCCATTTTACAATAATTTCGAACCAAATTTTTCCCGAATCATTAAATTCAAATGAAATATGAGGTTTCCGCTAAAAAGCTTTTTCAAAGCATTTTAAGCTCAACGAAAGCTTTAAGTTCTGAACCTAATTTTATACATCTTAAGAACTATTTTCTTTTCCGATAACGATTCCTTTACTAAAATTTCACATTTTCCAAAAAAAAGCTCCAAAAGTATCGAAAGCTTATTGAAAGCTTAAAATTAAATTTATATATTGATATAATTTGATTTGGGATCAAATTGTTATCCGTTTTATTAAATTCAAATAAACTTTGTAATTATCGCAAAAAGCTTTCTTAAACCATTTCCAACTTAACGAAAGCTTTAAGATTTGAAGCTAATTTTTTACGTGTTAAATCTCTTTTCTATCGTGAGAACGATCTTTTAATCAAATGTCACATTTTTCAAAAAAAATCTTCAAAAGTATCGAAAGCTTATTGAAAGCTTAAAATTAAAATTTCATTTTGATGTATTTTCGAATCTAATTTTTATCCGATTCATTAAATTTAAATAAAATTCGAAATATTGGCAACAAGCTTCCGCAAACCATTACAAGCTCTAAGGAAGCTTTAAGTATGGAACTTAATTTTTTACATTTTAAAATCTATTTTCTATCCAGATAACGGTCTTGTAATCAAAATTTTATTAAAAACAGAGAGTTGGAGAAGAAAATGTGACGCTAGAATCCCTCCCTCTTCACCTCCAACAAAATTCGGTTTCTTTCGTTTAAATTTGTGTTAATTAATTTAGAGGTCCCGGAAAATAATCAATTATTTTTATAAAAATTAAACAAAATGCCCCCCCCCACCTTCTTTAATTTTCAGAAATTTTGCAGTAAAATTCTCCGATCAGACCCACTGGAGGAGCCGTTTAATGGGCCGGGTTTGGGTTTACTACCGAGTTATGAAGTTAGGAATTGTTCCCTCGAACTAGGACGTCCTCTCACCAAATTATTTATTTCAATCGAGAGATTAATCTCCATAATCTTAAAAATCGTAGCCTCACCGATCATGAGACACATGGTCGTGATCATAAGAATCAACTCCTCTAAATAGGCGAAGAACAATAAAAATCACGTGAACACGTGAATTGGAACGGGTTTTGTGTTTCCCGAATTTTATTGATCGCCCCCATTATTGATTATCCTTGCAAACATTATGGTTTTAAGGATGGTTTAAAGGTCGTTCCTTACATGAGTACTTCAAATTAGTCCCTCGCATAAAAATTCCTCAATTAAAAGCGATTTATCACAAAATAAAAATAAATAAAATCGAGTTAAAGTTACCCCAAAAGGATATTCCGGGAATTGAGATGTACAAATAGGAAAAAAATTGTAAATATTTTCAGGGGTCTCGTCGGTATATGTCTCGCAGATATATCCCGACCCCGGAAAATTATTTCAGATTTTTTTTCGATATTCCGGAAAATTTCGGAGAGAAACCCTTGTCTTGTATTTTCAAATGAGACAAATATTTTGTAAATTCTCCCAAATTTTTTTCATAATTTTTCCGGACATTTATTTTTATAAATTTTCCTTTATAATAAAAAGAAAAATGACAGATTATTATTTGGTGGAAAATGAAATGGGTTGTTAGATTACGAGAGGTTTTTCTGAGGTTAAAGTGGAGATGGATTTTCCGACACCCGATGACCATTCATGGAACATTAAAAAAAACAATGAGAAATTATATGTGGAAAATTTCCAACGAATTTTTATCTAAATTAAACAGCGATCTTTCAAAACCATTGAACTAGAATTAAAAGCGAAGTTTCCATTCAAATGTTAAGACAATAGATAATAAATAAAAAAATGAAGAATAAAAATATTTTTAAATCGGAAAATAATACCCTTTTTGTCTTGTTGAAATTCTATACAAATCTACATATCTGGGGAAATTATCAAACCCGGGAAAAAGGGATGGGGCTATTAACATAATTGCTTACGATATTTATTTCCTATAGATTAAGCAAACCGAGTGGAAATGTTAAATATTATTACGAAAGACTTAAGCGACGAATTTTACTATTCAACTTATCACACTTTAATAAGTGCAATCTTATTTTACTTAACACATTTCCCGCTTTATATTTCTATTATCAATATAAAACAGAGAAAATTTCTTGAATCCCTAAAACCCAAACCAGAATTTTCCTATTATCCAAAAAATATTAGCGACATTTATCATATATAAGTTGGGAAAAGCTGATATATCATTTAACATTTTCATAACTTTCCACCCTTTTATTTGCATATTTTCATTCAACAATCCCCATTCGCTTTTTTTATTCCTCATACACCTCATATAGAATGGAAATTTTTGAACCACCTCATATGAGGAAAAACCAACCCTGATTTTCTTTTTATTTTCATTTGTAAAATATTTTCTATTGTCAATTTTATTTGTATATTCTCGTACATTCATTTTCTATTTCAGCGATGCGATTTAGGAGCGCAACAGCTTTTCACCATTACAGATGATGGGGAGGAAAGAAAATTCCTGTATATACTGTGGGTTGGATTGGATGCGGGTAGTTTTTAAGGGTAGTTTTATGGAAAACATCCACATATTTCTATCATTGGTATTTAAATAAAAAAAAAATATTTAATATACCATTGACATAGAACAAAAAACGAATAAAATTCAACGTATTAGCTAAATTGTATTTTAACGAAATTGAATGTGCGACACGGTGTGAAATTAATAAATTAGCTGTTTTAATATACAATTTTCCCACATTTTCCCCATTTTCTATTGTCTATTGGCAACGATTCGTGTGAATAAATATTTATGCATAGAAATTTTCATCGAAATAAAATTCATTGACATTTATTTAATATTTAATAAATAAATTAATAATTCATATGGAATTAAATTGTCTAATGTAATGTCGGAAAATAGGAAATTCCTAGGTAATTTATTTGATTTTCATTTTTTTTTTGGGACAGGAATTTTAATTAGATTTTTTTTTAAATTTTCAGAAAATTATTTATAATACAGAAAAGGAAGTAATAGAATCGATGATCAATGATCGATGATAATTTAAATATTTATTATTTGAAAAAATTGTATTGAGTTAATTCTCTCCGTGTACTT
>JANTOP010065773.1:0-22224 GCA_027564815.1 Symmerus nobilis | reverse complement strand
CCGATCTAATTATTATTACATCCATTAAGATTTCGGGGTGTTTTATTTTATCCAAAACAACATTTTCTAATCCAAATTAGAAATTTATTTAATATTTAATATATCTAGAAAACATCGACCCATATCCTGATTTTGAACGTTAATCTAATGCAAGAAACGGATCAACTGTGAGATTATACTTAAACTTACAGATAGGTATTTAATTTTCCTACTATCCCTCAACCACATACATATCCTGACAGAGGATATCTTTATCTCCTATACAAGTAACGAAGTCGATTAAAAAAAATGTCTTAAATGAAATGTAAGAAATTTTTAGAAATAGATTACATTTTAATACCAAAAAAGAAACTCTGAATAGCATATCCTTAAAGGATAAAGAATTTTTTACCTGGCTGTTTAATATTTTTCGCAAAATAATAATATAAATTTCGAACAACGGTAGAAGTAGAATTGTAATTTATTTTTCTGGAATATAATGTTTGATTTGCAAATATTAGATATTTTGTTAGAAAGTAAATCAGTGGTTGGTTGAGGTAATGCTATTTTAAAAATCAGAAATTAATCAAACCGAAATATCTTAGATTTCCAATCCAAGATCGTAAAGGATATTCGGATAAATCGAAACAGTTTGGACTTCAAATATTTTTATGGGCTTCAAACAAGAAAATATTTGATTTATCTATTTTTCGTTTACCTTCTTAAAATATAATTTATGCTCGAAGCGTAAAACATAAACAAAATATAAGGATCGGGTCTAAGGACTTCTAAGAAAAACATGTAATATAGGTGTACTTATCTCAAGTTTTTTTTTTCGGAATAAACAAAACATTCTGAAGAGAAAGTTTGTTAAATATATGTCTTAAGGATATGCGAAATTAAAAAATTCATATCATGATCGTGGGAAATTCGATTTAGATTTCTTTCATTAATCCTTTTTGCCGATTTAAGATATCAAATAAATATACCCATTTTCATGTTGATATTATGGATAGAATCGACCGCCCCAGAATGTCTACGAAATTCTTTCAAACGGCAGGTAAAGAAAACCACAGGTAATCAAAGAATGGCATCTTGTATCTTATATCTTTGCATCCCCATCAATTCCTTTTGATTTATCATATTAATGACCATCAGAATAAAAAGGATTCTTTACAATATAAAATCGTATTGTTTAATAAAATGAATTATTGTTTTTTGCCATCCCTTATTATTTAAGGATATTCAACCACACCTGTTTAATATAAAAAAGTGTGCTTGGGGGTTTTTTTATTTAATTTTATTTGTTTTCACAGGACATTAAAAGAAATAATCTGAAATTCTTTTTAAATATTATTTACCATCAAGTCTACTATGGATTTTATTATGTAATTATTTAATGTAATTGAAATCTTTGTTACAGAAAATTAAATTCATGAAAATTAAGAAGCCAGATTCGTGCCTATGCATTAATTATTCGATGGGATTACTCATATTTAAGTAACCATTTTCTCTGATGTAATATTTATGGGTCGGTAGAGTTAAATTTTTAATAATAAATTTTCCTTTATTCATTTTTAATGACTGACCACTGATCATCACACCTTTAATTTAATTGTTGCATTTTATTAAATGGTATTGTTGTCTGGAATTCTGTCTAGTAAAATGATTGTTAAAAAATAAATTTAAATAATTATAATTAATAATTTTTAATGTTCGGGAGAATCTGTGGGTAATTATTTTATTTCATGAAAAATGGTCCAGATGATATCTGGATTTTAATTCTATGGGTTGCAGTTCACCCTCTTCAAAATTAAATGCAATTGTGTGGGAAGGACTACACAATACTTGTCTCATTTCAATTATTTGTTGTTTGTTCCCATTTAGAAATTTGATTAGATTGATTTGTTTACACGCAAATCTGGAATGGAATTTGGTAGCAAAATATTATAAATAATTGGGATTCAGAAGTATTGATATGTTGAAAAAAATTAAGAAATCGTTGGACATAATACATTGTCACAGAAAAGTTGAGAAAATTCAGGAAAATTTGGAAAAACAAATTATTACAGACAATTAAACTGATTATTTCTCGATTTCCGTGACTTTTTTGGTTTCTTGGGTTTTGAAAATTTTTCCAAATATATTTTCCAGAGATTCTTGCTCTTACAATTTTTTTCCGAATTTCGCGGATCCTTACCAATTTAATTTTCGGATTTGACGATTTTTCCATATCATTCCTAATTTAATAGTGAATTTTTTCTAATTAAAGAATTGTTTCTGTATTTATCTGTTTATTCCCGACAATTTCGTAGAATTTCCTTTTATTTCTCTTACTGTTCCAAATTTTCCCCAAATTTTTGACCGGACTTTGGCGATATTTTCGCAGATGTGACATATTGCGAGATGTAAGCAATTATAGGTAACTATGGATCGTCCTGCAATAAAATGGGATAATTCAATTAAAATCATTAAAACTCTAGGTTGATCGAACCAGACTTTAAACAAATGGTATCATAAATGTCTTTTTTTCCTCAAACTATAGGAGTAGGCCCAAAGTTAGATATTAATTAATTTGAAGGATACTTTGTCCTGCATCCATCTCTTTAATCTTAAGTAAAATAATCTAAATCAAAATATCTTTCCTGTTAGCTTCATTAAAATAAAACAAGATAAGGTAAGTGGCAATACGTTTTATACGAGCAAGATTAGCGCATATTGATGGTGGTAAGTCGTGATATAGTACTAAAGCTAGTAGTAGTAACTTATAATTTTTATCTTATAATTAGACTATAATTTAAATATATTTTATAAGTTTCTGTATATTCAATTCTTAAATTAAATATTAAAATTAAACAAACAAATATCTTTCATTTATAAATTCGAATTTTCTTTTATTTAATTTTAAATATAAGTACAGAAAATTATCAGTGGATAGCACTGATAAACTACAGAGAATTATATCAGGAATATAATTAAGATTAAGGTATGGAATTCCGGTCATATCTGATGCATCGCAAATTGTGGTAAATTCAGCTCATAAAAAAATATTTATCACAAGGGAACCTGGTAAACTAATAATTTACTTCACCACCTTAAAGATCCTTTTTTCATTCAACATTAAAATGTCAATATTAGGGGCATCCAATTTGAAGATATGAGGGGTTCTCCTCATATATGGTGAATCGCAAATTGCGATAAATTCAGGTGTTGAAAAAAATATTAATCACACAGGAACCAGATAAACTAATATTTTATTTCACCACCTAGAAGGTTCTTCTTTCATTCTATATCAAAATCTCATAATTAAGAGCATCCGATGTTAAGATATGGGATTCCGTTTCTATAAGGTGCATCGAAAAATGTGGTAATTTCGGATGGTGAAAAAGAATATTTCTCATAAAGGAACCTTTTGGTTTAATATTTTATTTCTCTACCTGTGAGGTTTTTCTTTCATTCAAGATCAAAATTTTGAAATTGGGAGCATTTAATATTAAGTTAGGGCATTCCTCTCTTCAAAGTTTAAGATAGGTTTGAATCTCTTAATTTAATATTTGTATTATTATTAATATTTTTAATATTTTATAAAATGTCGAGAGATTTAATTTGAAATTTTCGCAATTAATTAAAATTATTTAATTTAATTTAATTTAATTTAATTAACATATGAATTTAAAATATTTACAAAAATTTTGAATTAAATAAAAAATAAAAAAAATAATATAATATGATTAAGTTTAATCCGTTTATTGAAATTTCTCAACTTTTACGAATTTTTGGAAATTTCATAAAATTATAGAAATTTCACATAATTATGGAATTTTATTCCAATATCTCTTTCCTAAGAAATAAAATTTTCATTATCGTAGCTTCTGCGACTTCTCCTGTGTGGGTTGTGTGGGTTTGGAGGTGCGCGGCGGCCATAAATATTTCTAAAAGACATTGGCATGCGATCAACAACTCCATAAGGTATGCAGAATTTTATATTTTTCTGGGTTGAAAAGAAAATTTTAAACGGCAGGAAGTTGCTTTGGCAGTTAGGTAAAAATACAAAAATTTAATATTTCGGAATATTTATCTAATAGGCGTAATTCTAAGAAATTCGTAAAGGCTCGCGCCGAGATATTTTGAATATCGAATATCGCGACATTTGATCCGGATTTCCCGATAATATTCTTCGGATCCAAAAAAATGTAATGACGCAAAAAGTTTATAAATTAGTTGAGAAAAAATACGAAAATATCAAAACTAAACTTTTCGTACAAAAGCTCTGCAAGAACTTAAAAGTACCCAGAAATCTTTATTTTCGGAACCTTTTAATTTACGTGTTAAAATCTATTTTCTATCTAGATAACGACGCTTTAACGAAATTTTAAATTTTCCCAAACTAAGCTTCAAAAATTTCGAAAGCTCATTGAAAGCTTATAATTTAAAAGTATCTTTATATTTAATTTGGAATCGAATTTTTATCCCATTCATTTAATTCAAATGAAATGTGGAATTTTCGCAGAAAGCTTATCCAAACTATTAAAAGCTCGACGAAAGATCTAAGTTTCGAACTTAATTTTTTACGTTTCAAACCCTATTTTCTATCCAAATAACTATCGTTTAACAAAATTTCGACTTTCTCCAATATAAAGCTTTACAAATCTCCAAAGTTCTTTGAAAGCTTAAAATTAATATGTCATTTTATATAATTTAGAATCGAATATTTATCCTATTAATTAAATCTAAATTAAATTTTCGCAGAAAGCTTATCCAAACTATTAAAAGCGCAAAGAAAGATTTAAATTTCGAACTTAATTGTTTACGTTTAAAAATCTATTTTCTATCCCGATAACGGCTAAATATCATTTTTTGAAATCTAATTTTTATTTGATCCGTTAAATTTAGATAAAATATGAAATTTTCGTTTAAAACTTTATCAATCCACTGTAAGCTCAAAGAAAGCATAAAGTTCTCACGAACCAAAAATCTCGAAAGCTTAAACAATCATAATTTGCATTCAGTTCATTTCAAATCATTAAAGCTTCGACGGAAATTTTAATTTTCCACAAATCTTTTAACTTTAAAGTTTTACTGAATAAAATAATATTATATTGTAATTAAAAGCTTTGGATAAGCTTGATGATTATTGGCAAAGTTATTGAATAAAATTATTTCAGTTAGCAATAACTTCTGCGCATTAGACTGCACGCCACTGCTAAAAGATGATGTAAACAAACATGGGTTGTCCGTTTGACAGTTTCAATTCTCTTTTCAACGATAGGCAACTTCCTTTTTAAACACATAAATTCCACGTAGAGGACATAATTTCGGGTAACTAACCCCAAAAGTTTGTTGAAATTGATCGAACATTTTCTCATCCCTTATTTTCGCATGGTTATCCTGGGTGAATGTTTTTTGAAATATTCAAAGAGAAAGAAACTTATAAGAGTTTGAAAGTTTTCCATAACTTTTGGCGAATTTGATGAAGCTTTTGTAAATAAATTTTATAAGTCAATCAGAATAAATGAAAGGGATGGAAAATCGATTACAATACGAATGAAATTATATTTGAAACTGTAAGCTTTCATTGAGCTTTTCAGTTTTCGGCGAGCTTTTAAAAGAAAATCTCAAATTTGAATCGAATTTAATTAATTAAATAGAAAATAGATTTCATAAAATACGAACTTTAATTTTAATTAAAAGCTTTCAGTAAGCTTTTCTATTGTTTAAAAAGCTTTTGTTAGAGAAAATTCAAAATATTGTTAACATAAAGTTGTTTCGGATAGAAAATAGGTAAGTTGGATGCGGTAAGTTGACTGACTGGTTATTTGATGACAAGGAGATTTGTTGTTTAGATTCTTGTTCATCTGAACCTGAATGTGGTATTTTTAAAATCCCGGCCAAAATCACAGTGTAAAAATTCAATGAATTCGTTCGATTTTTGTACCAAGATTTTAGAAAAAAAATTTTTACAAAAATTGTTTAATCTAAAGCCGGGTCCAGATCAATAAATATTTACGTTGTGCGTTGTATTTGGCGCAAATTTGTTCGCGTTCGTCAAAATTCTTATTGGTATGGACTATACGCCGCTCAAAGAAACACACAAATATTTTCGTCAGATACAACACACGCTATCCATCGCCTATCGGTAAACGTGCGTCGAAAAAAAATTTGCAGCGCAAAAATATTCGTCGAATTCAAAATACAACATTCGATACACAAATTTATTGATCTGATAAATTAAAAATTAAATTTTATGAAAATTTTTCGGGCTGTTTCGTGAAAATCTTAAATTTCCGGGAAATTCTCTTATAGAATCTGAAAATCTGATGACAAGAAATAAATTAAATGCTAGGGTAAATTAAATGCTAGAATTCAATAAGAAATCCACATACTATTTCCCCCAGAAGGCCAACCATTCAATTTTCTTTATAAATTTTCAAGTTAAATTAGGTACTGATTTTGATAAAAACTAATATTCATGAAGTTTTATAGTAGTTTTTAATCAAAATGTTAAATTTCTCTTCGAAATTATTGGATTGTAATAAATTTCCCAACATTCACAAAATTTCTAATTTTTGTTATAGTTTCCAATTTTCATGAAATTTTTATAAATTTTTTGCTTCCAGGGATGCAATTGAAGACTCTAATAATAGAATAGTCCACTATTAGTGTGGAATTAGCATTAAGGTTACAGAGCATATGTTATAAGTTATCTATATATCTTAGAGCATTTAACCAAGTCGCACCGAGCCGGTTATAATTAAATGCAACGCCAAGTGGAAGGACCATTCCAGATAAACACAAGCAGGGTAGCAGATATCTCAATCTCTGAAAATGTACCAACGTAGAAATGCTCCCAAATGAGTTTAAAAAAAATTGTCTCCTTAAAATTTTTGGGAAGAATCAACTCTCGAATTTTAGCTGGAGTTTTTGCGGGACATAGTTATTTAAATAGTAAATTTCCAGGAAAATGTCTAGATTTTCTGAAAAATTATCATATTTAAACATTTTGATTAAAAGATCAATTTAGGGAATGACTTATTTGATCATATCTCACAAAAATTTTAAGTAATCTAACAAGTTATATTTTTTAAATGATTTCAAAAATCGATTGGTAAATAATATTTAATAAATTCGAAGTTTCATTGGACGGAACCTCATGATATTCTATTTGTATGGAAAAAAAGGGTTGAAAAGAAATAATAGATTTTATTACATCAATTATTAGACGGGACAAATTATTAAATTGTATTACCAAAATATTAATAATGGGGAATTAATTTAAATCAACTCTTCAGAAATTTATATCACAATAGCACTCAAATTGAGGTTGATATCGATGGACGAATTTAAATATAACTTGAAGATCAATTAATTGAATTGATCAAATTTATGGACGAATTCGTATAATTTGATATTATAATCAAATTAAAAATTAATAAAATTCAGTAAATAAAATATATTTTCAATAGGAAAATTATTTAGTAGTAATTTTTAATGTTCTGCTAACTGTATTTCTTTTTCTATTTAAATATTTATTAAATCCATTAAGATTAAGTCTTAATTATAAATTGGTAATATTATAATAATTTTAATGTTTATTATCGATTTTTGGTAATTTATTGGATTGATGTTAAAGAGCCCCGCCGGAATGATATGATAATGATAATTCTTTTCTATTTTTCTTAATTTTTCCCATTTTTTTTTATGAACAAATTCATGATAATTAAGACATAAATTAGTATAAGAAATTTCTTTTTTTTTTAATATAAGATACCTCCTATCGGTTGATGATATAAATTATTAAGATATTATTTAAATATCGTTTTGGGAACGATATGTTTGGATTTTATTCTGGTAATTCGTTGTCTTAATTTCGGTATGGGTCAATAACAATATGAATTTCGAGTTTCATATTAAATTGACATTATCTCATTAATAAAATTAATTTTTTTTTGAAGAAGAAAATACAAATTTCTCCTAATATAAATATTGGAATCGAATATTGGAAAAAATTTCAACTCGAATCTAATCTACATAAAATAACACTTAATGTTATTAATATTCATTCAAAATAAAAGCAGAACAATATTTTTTCGGGTAAGAAACATATAGATTTTTTTTTCTGGTACTGGACAGGTGAAAAAAAATCTACAGTTTAAGGTAGAAAATTATGAGTCGGATCCTTTTGGTATGAATATAACATACTGTTACTAATATATTATCCCTCACTGTATACTACCGCTTTAAAAATATGTCATTTTTTAATAGTCTCTTTTTCATTTTCTACAAAAGAAATATTATGTTTATTTCCATGTATAATTTTTAATAAATTTTGTTGGAAGAATTAATTTCAGTAGAACACGGGGTGTTAAATAAACTGTTAAAATAAACAAAATATTTAACCATTCTGACGTTTCATCGGTGAAGAACAATCTTCTTGAACCGATACCTGGATGGGTAATAATTAGAAATTCTCATGGGTATTATATTAGAACGACTCTGAAATTTTTTCTTGGTAGAATAGTTGATATAAGAAATTTGTTCCAGAGTAAATAAATTTTCAACTAAGAGTCCCAAAAATTAAATATACATCTTTTATTTAAATAATGTCTTTTATTTAAACAATTAAATATTGACTTTGAATCAATATTTATGGATTGATGGAAAAAAATTATGTATGGAGATATATTCCGTATAAATATAAATAATATCGTTTACTAATAGATAACAATTTTATTTCCCAAAAAATCATTAATAAATCAATCAATAATTTAAATAAATAAGAAATAGACAGACAGAACCGGGAGAGAATAGATTCTTTATTTTTGTATTAAAATAGAATTCTCCTTGATTATACAATTTAGTACCTTTAATTGAGCTATTAAACAATTAAATGTTCCACAACGTTGACACTGATGTCTGCAATTTTTTTTTAAATAAATAGGTTGACATAACGAACATATTGCAAATTATAATGCAAATTGTGGTTATTACCAAACAGATTCTTATAGTAAATTCCTTTAAAAAAATCGTTTAATGTAATGGGACATGTTCTTCAAAAGTGGTGGTATCCCTTCAATTTTCTTTACATTTTTTTCTTGTTCAAAATCATTCGAACAAGACAAATAGAATTTATAGGAAGGAATATCATGAAGTTTTTATTATTTAAAGTCAACAAGTAAAATTGTCGATGAATTGAGCTCTGTTATTATTTATGTATAAATGTAACTAATGATAAGTAGTTTTAAGGAAAAATAAATAGTAATAATTATAGTAATAAGAAAAAGAGTTTTATTTTTTTCGCAAATTTTAATTTGGTAATTTTAAAAATACAATGAAAAAAAAACTGTATTCCGACCTCCCTAGACTGAATTTCGGATTCGCTTGGAGTTCATAAAATTTGTATTCATTTATTTGAAATCGATATCTGGAAATTCGACGTTTCTTCAATTTTTTAAAATTCTAAAAAAATAAATTAATTTAAAACTGATTTTTCTGATTGGTTTGAAGAATTTAAAAAAAAACTCCCCCAGAATTCCACGATTTCTAACAAATCGATTTTTGACGTAATTTTATAAATATTAGTTGTTGAAAACCCCTTAAGTTTTATATATCATTACACCTAATAACTTATCAACTAATTAATCGTATCTGAAATTTTGAAATTTGGAATTTTTCTGGAAATTATAGATTAGGAAATAGCAAACGCTACTTATTACCGGAAAAATTGTAAAAACGCAGAAAGTTGCTTTGACAGTTAGGTAAAAATATATTACAAAAATGAAATATTTCCGAAAAATTGAAATTTAAGAAAGAAAAATACAAATTTGTAAAAACTCGCACCGAGAAATTTGAATATCGGACATCGCGACATTTGATTCGGATTTCCCGATAATTTTCTTCGGATCCAAAAAAATCTAATTTTGCTGAAAGTTCATAAATTAGTTGAGGAAAAATACAAAAATATTAGAAATAAACTTTTCGTACAAAAGCTGTGCAAAAACTAAAAAGCTCAAAGAGAGCTTTATTATCCGAACCGTATTTTATACGTTTTGGAATCTATTTTCTACCCAAATAACTATCATTCAACAAAATATCAAATTTTCAAAAAAAAAACTTCAAAAATCTCGAAAGCTTATTGAGAGCTTAAGATTTAAACGTTACTTTGTATAATTTGAAATCGAATTTTTATTCCATTCATTGAATATATATGAAATACGTCATTTTTGCAGAAAGCTTATTAACACTATTATAAAAGCAATGGTAGCTCTAAGCTTCGAATTGAAGATTTTTCGTTAAAAAAATTTCTATTTCTATTTCTATTTTCTATTTTTTTATCCAGATAATAATCCTATAACAAAAATTTCATGTTTTCCCAAAGCTATGAAAATCTGGAAAGCTTTTGATAAGCTTTCAGAAATTTCTATAAGCTCGTTTTAGATAATTTTAAATTTCAATGCAGCGATATAAATTATGTACGATTTTGTAGATATATCAGGTGTGTTCAGCGCTTTCTGCATATTAGAGTGCACGCCACTATTTCTATGGGATTATTGGTAAAGATTTCATTGCTAGAATAGCCCGCGATGGATACTATATAGACCAAATAAAAATTTAAAAAGACTTTCTTCCCATTATGTCTTCCTTTATAATGAAATTTAAAGTATCCAATGGTCGTGGATAAAGAGCCGCTGAAAGTTTATATATGAAATATCAGAAAATGTCTCCCATCAAAAATTAGAGTTTCGAAAATAGGATAATTTCATGAAAATTGGAAGATTTTGTGAAATTTCTAATAAATAGAAGAAATGAATTCAAAAATGACATGAAAGCTGAAGAATTTTGAAAAAATTTTCCAAAAAAATGTAAATTTTTTTTAACCCTTTCGATTTTCGTAAATTGTCATATTTTGAAGAAATTTTCTAATTTTTTAGAAAATCTTTAATTTTAAAAGAATCTTCCGATTGCTTTTATGAAATATAATGAATCTTTAAGATTATTCCTAAATCAAATTTTGAGAATCGAATTTCAAATCAAATTGAATTTCCCATTGTTCGCACCGCTTATCTCAACTGTTTTATTCAGTTGATTAATCTGTTGGAGAAAGCGTGAAAACCCGTGATTTCAGAGCCCTAAGAGTCATCCGTCAATCTCAATCACGAAGAATTTTGCTTGGAAAATAATGAGAATGGGAGATCTTCTTGGATGGGATAAAGTTTATAAAACGATTGGTAAAGGAAATGTAGATCGTAAAAATGGGTGGGAAAGTCTATAGAAAAAAGTTCAGATAAGTAAATCTTTAATCCCAAAGGATGCTTTGGTCCCAAAGGCCATAAGAAATTCAGAGGAATTTTAAATAATTAAGTAATTGTTATATTGTAGTTTATTAAATAATTTCTTACTAATTACATACATATGTACTTAATAATTTATAATTGGTTTTCGACACCTTATAATGATATTTCTAATTCATCTTAAGTACATACAATACCTGAAACCCTAAATATCACATATCCTGTGTAATTTATTTAAAAACCCATATATTTTCAACGGCTAAAAAAAGGATGAATAATGGCAATCTGAAATGATATAAAATATAAGTAAATATTACAAAGTGTAACAATCAACCTTTATAGGACCTGTTGTCTGTTCAAGCCACCGTATACCAGGTTGTCCTAAATGAGAAAAAAAAATAAGGAAAAACATTAAAATGACAATAAAAAGCCGTATGTGATAATACATATTTATTTAAAAGTTCTTCATATCAAACACCCATCTCATATTAAACTTTTCTGCAGATACTTTAGGATTGGGATGGCGAAATATATGGTAATCATACATCCCGTATAATGACTGGATATATAATTCGGAGGGATTACAAAATATTATGTTAAGGTAGATACTACATCAGAAAAAATTGTTGTATCAAAACATATAAATTAAGATTAAAAATTAAAATATTCACCATCATTTTAGAATTTATTTTTCGTATAGGTCTCTCTTAGTAGGTTAGGTATAATAATATGATTTTTTATTCGCACATCGGTAGCGATTATGATTTTATAATACTTAGTAGGCATTTAAATATGTTTAAGGCAATGGCGTGCTTTTATTCAAGAGAACATTACTTGAATACAAGTCCGGATAAAAATGTAAAAACGTAAAGGGTCGCACCGAGAAATTTGAATATCGGACATCGCGACATTTGATCCCGATTTGCCGATAATTTTCTTTGGATCCAAAAAAATGTAATGATGCAGGAATTTTATAAATTAATTGAGAAAAAATAAAAAATTATCAAAACTAAACTTTTCGTATAAAAGCGTTGCAAGAACTTAAAAGCTCTAAGAAAGCTCCAATTCTCGAACCTTATTTTTTACGTTTTAAAATCCGTTTTCTATCCAAATAACGAGTCTTTACTGAAATTTCAACTTTTTCCGAAAAAAGCTTCAAAAATCTCGAAAGCTCATCGAAAGCTTAAAACTAAAATATCATTTTATATTATTTGGAGCGGAATATTTATCATATTTTATGAAATTTAAATAAAATGTGGAATTTTCGCAGAAAGCTTATCCAAACTTTTGAAAACTCAACGAAAGCTCTAAGTTTAGAACTTAATTTTCTACGTTTAAAAATCTATTATCTATGCAGGTAACGGACCTTCAACGAAATTCAATTTTTTCCAAAATAAGCTTTTAAGAATATCGAAAGCTCATTGAAAGCTTGGAATTAAAATGTCATTTTATAAAATATGGAAACTAATTTTTATGCGATTATTTAAATTTGGATAAAATATGCAATTATCGGTAAAAGCTTTCTCGATCTATTGCAAGCTCAAAGAAAGCTTTAAGTTTCGAACTTCATTTTTAACGTTTTAAAATATATTTCTTCCAGATATCAGTCTTCTCACGAAGTTTCCAATTTCCCAATGAAATTTTCCGATTTCATAAAGTTATTCTTCTAGACTTCAAGTACCACATATGCACTTCACTGGTGTCAGTCCTTATTTGGGGGATAATATTGTTCCATATAGAACATGTACTTATTTCAGAAGAAACCACCGGAATAAATAAAAAATCTAGAAGAATTTATTTTTATTATGACATTTAAAATGTCCTGATTGGCGTTCAGTGATGGATTTTAGAAATCTTCATTTTTTAATGAGCAAATTTATTTGAGATATAGTGTGGCCCAGCTCTGTTTTCTTTGGATTATATTCTGGAGATGTTATTAATTTTATGATCATTAGCACCCATAAAATGTATATATGGGTGTATTATGAACCGCTTAAAAGGAATTAATATTCTACTAAATATCCATATGACAGTCTATGGAACAGTCTACAGTTCCAATCCGATAATATGTACCTTAGAATGATCAAGTTTTGACCTATGATCAAACGAGTCATTTCCGATCGAACATCCTTTCTGAAATTAGTATTTAGAAGTTTGGACGAAATTGTAAAAATGATTTTAAACAATTCTGAGAGATTTCCGATGAATAATTTCAAATTTCCTCCGTTCAACTGTATAGAAATTAAATGAAATAATCTTGGATAAATTTCTTACAATCGTTAAGTTTATATCAGACGACAGTAAATGGTCGATTTGTTTTTTTTTTTCTTGCGGTTAGTTCCAGAAGAAAATAATAAATTGAAAGGAAATGAATACAAGAAGTAGAAAAAATCATAATCCGGGCATTATTCTACCGGATTATCACTAATAAAAATGAAGTGTTTATTAAAAGGGAATTTAATATTTTGCATAATGAAAAGTCCATCATCAAATTAACAGTTTCTATCTTCGATTTTTTAAAATTAAAATTTGATTGATATAATTTTTTTTTACTCTTTAAGTCGATAATTAATAAAAAAAAGGTGCGGGTCTGGTGATTAAATAAAGAAATCATTTTATAAATCTTCCAGATCCCCCTTTTTAAATCGAAATTTTATTACTTTAAATAATGTGTAGTCTAACTCACCATTATTTACACTACATAATTTAAGAAATTAAATTTGCGAAATTGTAACGTATGTTATCAGGGGTGGTGAAAACCGTAAATCCCATCAATATTCCCTATTCCTTCTGAAAGTCTCATAAAATTATCACGAATTCGTGAGTGCATTCATGTACACACCATTAATAATTTAATTGTAAAAATTTATGATTTTTCTGGGGGGATAAAGATATTTTAATTCAATTTTTATTTCTCCTATTAAATTAATTGCTTCAATAATTCTATTTTTTTTTTCTACATATCGTACGTCGTTTTTCGGAAGACAAATTTGTGGCCGGAAGAATTGAAAAAAGATGAGAATTCAAGTAATTTATTAACCGGCTATTGTTTTAAATGCGTGAAATTTTTTTGCGTAAAGACAAATATAAAAATTATTAATTTTTACATCTAGACTAAAAGTAGGAATTTAATCTAAATTTTTTTTTAAAAAAAAAATTTCACTTAAAATTTCACTCAAAAATTATTTCATTATAAAAATGATTCAATAATCATTTTTTGGTTAATGAACTTCCACTCGGAAATCCTGAGTCGAAAAAATATTTCACTCAAAATAATTAATATCTGTAATAATTAGAAATTACTTGAGAGATATATATATATACTTATGGCGTGTCTAGCAGTAAACCTATCTACTATGCAAATGACCTATCTACAAATTATTCAGATGAATATGCAGGCTACCTACTCTTAAGAAAAATCATAATTCTCTCAAACGTTTCTTATTATTTTATAGAAATGTCTAACCCATTCAGTGGCAAAAGCCACTTAAATTATTAAGTCATTATCCAATTAATAATATACCGTATGTTAAACGTTGGTATATTGTCCAATTATAAAAATTCTTAATTCCCGTCTTGTACATTTTACAGACGTTGAAGAAGAAGAAAAAACAAACGTTTCTTCTAAACCATCTTAAGTCGTTCGATCTCAATAAGACTTGGGACAATTGATTGTGATGATTTCTTCATCCTACATCGAAAACCATCAAAATTATGTTTTATTGTCGAATATTGTGTGGTCAATGATGTCTAGCAAATCATAAACAAATTAATCGGTTTGTTGTTTTTTAATCATCTTATTTCTATTTTCTTAAAATATTTACGGGGTGATTAATTATAAGATTTTTTTTCTTAGAACTACAGGGGTATTCAGACTGCTATTTTTTAAAGATGAAAAATCATCTAAAATGAATGACCCTGTAATTATATGTAATTTGGGTGCACCGACCGAACTGGATTAAAGACAAGAAAAAAGATGAAATATCAAATTAAAGAAAAATAAAATTGTCAGCATCCCATTAAGTCTGATTAGTAATTGAGTTGTTTAATTCCATTGACTGAAATGATCATAATATTCAATCGCCCAGTTCGTTGTCCGTCCAGTTGATTTGGTTCAATTACTTCCGCTTCACATCAGTTCCTCCTAAAGTGAGTTGAGAAAAAATCTCAACAAAATGACACCTTAGAGATTGAGGCAAATCAAACGGAAGATAAATCAAATCTTAATTGTTAGAAAATTTGTACTGTAAGTCCTATTGAAATTGATTGGTCATTTGGTTTTGATTTTTTAATTTAATTTTTTTTATTTCCAAAAAATAAATTTAATTTAAATGTGCGGTCATGCCCAGTGATTTATAGATTTTTTTTTGTTTGATTTCAAAATCTCTATTTGATCGGGTTCATCAGTAGGCCTTTAATCAACCGAATGTTATTTTCTAAATTTTATTTCATATAAAATTAAATCATTAACTTGAACTTGACAGTTTCTTCAATTTATTCTCCGTTTAATTTGTGGAAATATTTTTTATTAAATAATTCTAGGTGTTGGATTTGTTTATTTCTCGCTCAACCTTCAACCAATTTCTTAGTCAGATCAGGGCAATATCCACGTCATATTATTAATGGAAATCAATTAACAATCAAACATAAAGGTAAATTGTATAATTTTTTTTTATTTGGTTTGTAGATAAAATATTTATGGTAATCAATTTTTTTTTCTCCTCTTAATTTCATTTCAGAAAAATTATACGACATCGTATTACCATTAACCACTTTTCTGTGGTAATTTTTAATAATCGAAATAAATTAATTTTTCTTCCTAAAACAATTATTTATTTTCTGTTTTTTATTTTCGTTTTTGAAGGGAGACAGAGAATAAAATTCCATAACAATATAAATCATAATGTTATGGGTTTCGAGAATCGGTGGTGGCATATTCCATTTACCATACTGTCAATTTATGTATTTTTTTTTATGGTTTTGTAACCGATCTGTTACAGAATTGAAATTTTTTGTTTACAGGACGAAACATTTTATTTCTAAATTTAATTAATTAATTATGGTTAAACTTATCTTATATTTTCGAAAAATTTGCTATTCTTTCCCCTTTCCCCTCCTTCACGTAATACCAAAATTTTCCAAATTTTCTTCGTACTATCTGGGAAATTCTATAAAATCAAAAGGTTTGCGTCGATTTTTTTTACCAAAAAAATTAGAAAAATATTGAAACGGTTGAATTTTCCGAAAAATGTCTCAACAAAATCTCTTCGTTAATTACTTAGAAATAATTTTTAAAAATTTTGAAATTTCATTAAGATCAGGTAAATTTTTCTAATAAAGTCATTAATTTTAGATTGACCGTTCTCAATTTGGAGCAATCTGAGATTACTAGAGTGCATGCCGAATATTTTCTTCGGCCGGAAAAATATGTAAAAACACAGACAGTTGCTTTCACAGTTAGGTAAAAATACAAAAATTAAATATTTCGGAAAAGTTTAAATTTCTCTGAGAAAAATCGCACCGAGAAATTTTAATATCGGACATCGCGACATTTGAACTGGATTTCCTGATAATTTTTTTCGGATCCAAAAAAATCTAATGGTGTGGGAAGTTTTTAAATTAGTTCAGGAAAAATACAAAAATATCAGAACTAAACTTTTCGTGCAAAAGCTCTGCATAAACATAAAAGCTCCTAGAAAGCTTAACTTTCCGAACTAAATTTTATACGTCTTAAAATCTATTTTCTATCCAAATAACGATCTTTTACTGAAATTTTAAATTTTCCCAATAGAAATCTTCCAAAATCTCGAAAGCTCATTGAGAGCTTAAAATTAAAATGTTCTTTTATATAATTTGGAATTGAATTTCTGTCCAATTAATTAAATTTAAATGAAATATGGAATATTCTCCAAAAGCTTATCCAAACTATTAAAAGCGAAATGAAAGCTCTAAGTTTTGAAGTTAATTTTTCACGTTTAAAAATCCATTTTCTATCCAAATAACTTCCATCCAACTTTTTCCAAAATAAAGCAATGAAGGCTTAAAATTAAAATGTCATTTTATACAATTTGGGATATAATTTTTATTCGATTCATTAAATTTAGATAAAATATGAAACTTTCGTTAAAAACTTTCTCAAAATATTTGACTACACTCCACTGCCATTCAATAAAAGAAGAATAGTGAAAAAGTTTCTTCCGCTCCGAGAACTTTTAATTACACCAAATTGTAGGTCTGGTTGTAAGGAAACGATTCAGCATGGGTTTTATAAGGGTTGGTTTACGTTTACCCCTATTAAACTTGTATACATGAGACAACATCGTTTCCCTGAAAGTTAGCTGTTTGTTCAAACTTTTAAGGAGTTCTCATTGGTGCAATTGGTTACTCTCATTGATTGTCGGTGTGTTTGATATGCTAATCTAATAGTTGATTTGCGATTTCAAAGAAAAAAAAGCCGATTCTCGAAACATATGTTTGAAAGTCAATATATATTCTGGTAGCTAGATTCGAATTTAATTGATTACCGTTTTGACTATTAAGAAGTAAATAAAATCGAATCGTATTTTTATTAATTTAATTAATCGATTTTTATAGTCTAAGATGTAGGTATGTAATTAAGAAAAATAATAAAATAAAAATCACCGCTGTTTTTGATTGATCAAATAAGTCTATAGCGATGATCGAACAGTTAGAAATACTGTATATTTATTTAGAAAAAAATCAATAAAATTAATCCAAAAATCACCTAATTCTCTCATAAAAAAAATATATATAAAACCAAAACAATCAAAGTTCAATGATATTTTAATAACCGAAACCAGTAAACTTAATTTAATATGCTTGATTCGAATCAATTAAAAAATTAACATGTTAATTAAGTGGTTTTGCATTTATAATTAAGATGTTTACGGAAGGGGGGTATTTCCGTCTGAATATAGATTATTATTATCAAATTGATAAAAAGGACCGTGGGATATATAAAAAAAGAAAAGAAATTTCGTTCGTCGCTTAAGTCTTTTGATTATTTTCATTAAATAGTAAATCAATAAAAATCAAATTCGTCGCTTAAGTCTTTTGATTTTATTTGTATGGTTTTTATTACATTTCTCTGATTTGGAACAAATTATCCAATAAAATTGAACAACATATCTGAGATTGGATATAATCGGAATCCTTATCAAAAATACATAAATTTCAGTCAGGGAAGAACATGAAATGAAAAAATATTTTGAATAATGATCAATTAATTTTATTAAGCAATTATACATTAAATTTTATTTTTTGTTTATTTTAAAATAATTATTATTATCAAACTAAAAATCAATTTCGATTATTTTTATTTAACATTTATTCGTTTACGGGTCTCTCGATATACCAAAATACAATTTAAACAATTAATCTGGTAAATAAATTAAACATGTTTTACATGGTAACAACGACCTGAACAATTTTGATTTTGGGTTTTTGGGAAGTAAAAAATCGGGCGCGATAATAACACACACCTCAAAACAAATCATTTAATTCATTTACTTTAATGTGGTTATTATTTAACAAGAAATAAAAATTGATGTTTCTCGTTCGTAAATGAATAAATAATCTTGATCTGAATATATGTTGGTTCATCTTTTCAACCAAACTTTCTTAGTCAAATTTTCAGAATTTAATTTAAAAATTAAAAGATTATTAAAGATTTCTTTCCCTCATGATATCAACCATTCGTTGAACGAAAGAAAAATTATATCAAAAACATAAAATTACTCGAATATGTTAATTGTATAATTTAAAATCGGATAAAAGAAAAATAAATAAACCTAAAGCATTTTTTCTTTTTGGGGGCCTTTAAAATATGTTCACCTGTATATTGGCCATAAGCCATCAAATTGCCTTCTTATTAATGCGTTATAAGAGGTTGAAATACCGCACTCGCGCTTTTTTCTCAAACGATTTTTAATATCCTCCAACACCCAAATCGATTCAGAAAATATTCAGATTTTTTATTATTATTTAGTGGACAGGGTATACGGATCTTTACTTACCGAATATTAACCTTAAGGCAATCATGTTTAATTACATGGAATACCCTGTAAAATATTTGGTAAAGATTCTTTAAATACCAGAAAGTGTAAGACAAAAAAAAAAAATAAATAAATAAAGAATCGTCGACTTCTCCAATATAATTTTCAGTCAATTTAATCGAACATATTTCCAATAATGATATCGGAAAAAAATCGACAAAACAAAAAACAACAAAAAAAACCGGGCATCGCTTAATAACATCGATTTTATTTTTGGGTCCGTTTTGGGTCTTCAATCTCTTAAGGTTGCCCCGAGAAACCAGTTTCAACTTCATGATATATCGTTTCTTTCGCCAGTACCACCTATATTATGTTTATGGTTTTTTATTACAATGTCTCTCTAATATACCCCAAGAACAACACTTTGATGTGTTAGGATTTGGTTAAGAGTGCATTAATCAACAAAAATTTGGCACCCAACATCAGATGTATTAAGTATGGACCAAAAAAACATAGAAAACAACCAACAACCAGATGAACTTTGTAAGATATGTATGAAGCCAAGGAAAAAAAATGGATACAAATTAAGTCGAACGATTATTACGTGCGTTGAGGAGTTGAGAAAAAAAAACGGTGAATCGATCAGAAGAAATTGGAGATAAAAGATCAAGAAAAAAAATAGGATGATCTTGTTTTCTTTATATACAATTTAAGGGAAACATATGTTATAACTTGGTTGGGATATGTTATGTATATTACCCCAGATCAGGTTATAAATTGTTTGTAAATTAGGCGACAGAATACATCCGACGGCTGAATATACCAAAAAAAAAAAAAACAGGAAAATACGACACGCTTTTTGGATGGTCATCATTTCGATTTTTTTTTTTTAATTTTTAAAAATAAAAAAGGAATTTTTAAAGAAAATTGTATTTTAATTGTATTTCTGGAAGGGGTTAAGGAACTGGATGAATTCGTTTTAAAATTGAATTTTAAGACTTACCTTGTAATAAAATATTTAATAAATAATTCCTTTAAATTAACGAAATCATTCGTTAAAATTTGTTTTCTTTATTCAATTGTTAATTTATGTCTTGTACTCACCTGTTTTATTATTAAGTAACTCGTCGTACCATATTGCCTGAAAATATGTTAAGAAAATAAATATATTTTATCATCGTTATTCTTATTGCTTAAGTCTAATTTTTCTACAAATTTCGTGGGGAATTTTGAATATAGTGAAGGTTTATTCCAACCAATATTTTACTCTAAAGATCTGGTGAGGGATTAATTGTCCTTGTATGCCCTCCCTTGAGAAATTCATCTATTGGGATGAAATTCTGTATTACATGCTTTCAATGAGCTTTCGAGATTTTAAAAGCATTATTTCATGGGAAAATTTGAAATCTCGTGAAAAAACCGATATCTGACTAGAAAATATATTTTAAAACACAAAAAGTTAAGTTCAAAACTTAAAGCTTGATTTCAGCTTGCAATGGATTGAGAAAGCTTTTAACGAAAATTTCATATTTAACCTAAAATTTATGAATCGAATAAAATTAGATTCTAAATTATATAAACTAACATTTTAATTTTAAGCTCAATGAGCTTTCGATACTTTAAATGCTTTATTTTGGTAAAAGTTTAAAATTCGCCAGTGGTTCGTTATTTTTATGAAAATAGATTTATAAGCGTAAAAAATTAAGTTCAAAACTAAGAGCTTTAGTTGCGCTTTTAATAGTTTGAATAAGCTTTTGGCGAGAATTCCATATTTCAATTAAATTTTATTAATGGGAAAAAAATTCGATTTGAAAATATATAAAATTTCATTTAAATTTTAAGCTTTCAATGAGCTTTCAAGATTTTTGAAGGTTTTGGGTAAATTTGAAATTTTATTAAGAAATCGTTATCTTGATAGAAAATAGACTTTAATACGTGAAAAATTTAGTTTCAAACTTAAAGCTTTCTCTGAGCTTACAATGAGTTCAGAAAGCTTTTAACGAAAATTTTATATTTTACCTAAACTTCATGAATGGGATGAAAATTCGATTCCAAAATAAATAAAATAATATTTTAATTTTAAGCTTTTGAGATTTTTAAAGCTTTTTCTGGGTAAATTTAAAATTTCATTAAAGGATCCTTATCTGGATGGAAAACAGAATTTAAGACCTAAAAAACATGGTTCGGAAAATAAAGCTTTCTGGAAGCTTTCAAGTTTTGCAGAGCTTTTTATTTAAATTTTAATATTTTTGTATTTTTCCTTTGCGAATGCGAAGGGTTGGAGTCAAAAGTCGATTACGATACTTAGAGCAATACTACATGGAGCCGACTGATATCGTAAAACTATCACTAGGGCAAATCCTGCACTTCATATCCAGCACAAAGCTGACTAGACTCAATTAATACACATCGGGATGCCAGAATAGGCCCAGTTGAGGCCGCAATGGCCATAGGGCGATTATCGCCACACTCGCCAGTAACTCTAACTCTAACTCTAACTGTCAAAGCAAATTCCTCCGTTTTACAGTTTTGATCAAACGCAAATGAGGGGTAATAAAATTCTGCACACCTTATGGAAATGTTAGCCACAAGCCATTAATTAATTTTCTAGATCAATATCCTTTTCTTGTTGGTTATTAATTTCCATCGGTAATGAAAGGACTGATTAAGATATCTTATAATATTGTATACATGTTTATAGGATATCGGTAAGATGTATTTTTGAGATATCACAATGATCCTAAAACTTTACATCTCAATTAGGGTGCGGAATCAATGATTGGCCACTAAGAAATAGAATCAGTGGTTGGCCACCAAAATTTAATATTCAAATTTTAGTAAAATTATACATTTTAACAACTTACAAAAAGAAACATTAACAAATAGCCTCGGATTTGGACGGAATTTAACAACGACGACTTTTGGCTTACGAACACGGACAC
>JANTOP010065662.1:0-22233 GCA_027564815.1 Symmerus nobilis | reverse complement strand
ATGTGGTTTTTTAAAAATTTTAGTTCTGATAAATTTCTAATTTTTTAAAGAATTTTTCAAATAAAAAGATCTGGCATCTTTCATTATTGCTCGAATTACATTAAAAAACGCCGTGAAAATGTCGCGACCGTTACAAATGGAAACACCCAGAAGCCAAATGGTTTAACTACACTTCTTGAAAATTGTCCTATATTCTAAATATAAAGATTCGACTATGAATTTGATATAGCTTTATTTTCGTATTTAATGAATTTCGATTTTCGACCGATGTCTAGGGATATATTTCAGTCGTAAGTCGAGGAATACCTGTATATTTGTGGAATTAAACCGTTTAGTTTCTGATACGTCAAATTGGCTTAGTAGTTCCTGTTGGGTCAAACGTCGGGAGATGTTAAGGATAATGAGATAATGTTAAGGATAATGTAAAATCGTATGGGAGGGGGGAAGGGGGGGTTGACTTGCAGGAACTAATCAGAACCAAACTGATTGTTCTTCAATTTGTCTCATTTCAGGCGCTCACGGATTCTGAACTCATCAGACCCAAAAAACCTTTATACGTAAATGTATCCTATCCAAGACAATTTAATTTTTATCTGGAGTACAGTTGGTGCTAGACATAAACCCTCAGAATAAGATAAATTTACTTCGTAGAATGTTTCGTAAGACTAAATTTTACCGGGATATTCATTCTGACTATTCTCTAAATAAGCTATAATGGTACCAAACTGATTGTATTTTGTTAAATAACGGTATGGATGGGTATGGGTATGGGACTATGGCTTAAAGGCATATATTGGAAAAAGCTTAAATTCTATGCTTCAACATGAATGTTTATCCAAAGTTTTTAATTAAAATATAATATTATTTTATTCATTATCAAATATATTTTATCTCCCGATAAATAAATTTAAATGAAATCGGAAACTTTCGTTAAAAGCTTTGTGGAAAATTAAATTTTCTGCGGCAACTGTAATGAATTGAATTGAAGGCAAATTATCATGAAGGCACTCATTGTCCTTGTTTGCCCTTTCTTGAAAAATTCAGCTATCGGCCTGAAATTTTGCATAAATGTATGCTTTCAATAAGCATGAGATTTCGAGATTTTTAAAGCATGTTTTTTGGGGAAAATTTGAAATTTCATGGGAGGACCGAATCTGGAACGAAAATAGATTTTAAAACGTAAGAAATGAAGTTCTAAACTTTAAGCTTTCTCTGAGCTTACGATGAATTGAGAAAGTTTTAACGAAAATTTCATAATTTATCTAAAAATAATTAATCAAATAAAAATTAGATTCCAAATCATATAAAATGACATTTTAATTTAAAGCTTTCAATAAGCTTACGACATTTTTAAAGCTTTATTTTAGAAAATTTTGAAATTTCGTTAGTGGGCCATTATCTGGATCGAAAGTAGATTTTTAAACGTAATAAATTAAGTTCGAAACTTAGAGCTTTCGTTGAGCTTTTAATAGTTTGGATAAGCTTTCCGCGAAAATTTCATTTCATTTAAATTTAATAAATGGGATAAAAATTCAATTCCAAATCACATAAAATGACATTTTAATTTTAAGCTTTCAATGAACTTTCGAAATTTCTGAAGCTTTTTCTGAGAAAATTTTTGATTTAGTGAAAGCATCGTCTGAATAAAAATTAGATTTTAATAGGAAAAAGATGAGGTTCGGAAAATAAAGCTTTCTGGAAGCTTTTAAGTTTTAGCAGAGCTTTTATACGAAAATAGTTTTGATATTTTTTTCAACTATTTTATAAACTTCCTACATCATTACATTAATAAATAACCGGGAAATCCGGATCAAATGTCGCTATGTCCGATACTCAAATTTCTCATTTGCCTGTCTTTACCAATTTCTGATATTTCTTAGATAAATTTCAACTTTTCTGAAATATTCAATTTTTGTATTTTTATCTGTCTATTTTTATATATAATGTCTTCTATTATTATCTAACAATTGAAGAAATACTTAGGTACAAGAGGAAACAAGTTTTCACCATGTATTTCTTACACGCACCAATTACGAGAATACACAATTTTCCCTCGAAATTCAGAAATTAAATTCCAACTTTTTGGAGTTATTATTTTCCCAAAATTATAGCTTATTTCCATCTTTTAGGATAAAATTTTGATTCTTAACGAGACGTTTTACTGGAACACTGCCACATTTTAATTCGCTCCAATTATAGAAAACGATTTCTTTTTTCCGAAATGCATTAATTTTCAATGCATATAATAATTTAGGGAGATATTTCTTCCCACTGAAAGCGAGGATAGCTGGGTAGTAGGAATAAGACCGGAAGTAGCAATATGCGTTGGGAGTAGAGTTCAGAAAAATGATATGATAATAGTGGTTAAAATGAGATTTTGGACAACCAGTGGGCGTAAATATAGATTCATGTACAGTTCCCAACAAATATTCTAAATGTTAGACAGAAATTGCAGATAGCATCAGTGGGCATCAATTTTTGAATTTCCTCTAAAAGTCAAACTATTAAATTCTGGAATTTCTAAGAGGCAGACAAATCGTATAATTCCAAAATAATATAGAATTGGAAAGGAAAAATTCTATTGGGACAATAATTTTCTTACGTCGATAAACACCAATCACATTGGTTTATTACTTATGTGCCCATTTTCATGCCTAAATTGTTACGAAATAGAGTTAATATGCTCTGTACAAGTGTAAAACCCAATATGTATTCCTACGTAATAAAAATAACAAATCAATTAAATTTTAATAGAATTTTATTGGTTTTTTTTTTGTTGATTTTTCTTTTTTTACTCTTTTAGGTTTTTATAAGACTGTGTCCACCCAACTGTATTATCTCTTAATTTTTGTTTTAATTTTTAAATATCATTTTTATTATCTTACTAATTAATTGTAATAATTAAGCAATTATCAATAGTGAAAGTGGTTTTATTGATTGAAATTTTAATCATTCGTTTATCGAACGATTAATATATTCAGTAAAAATCAAGAAATAATCATTTATAAAAAAACCTTATTCAAAAATTAAATAAACAGAAAAGAAACGTATTATACAATCTTAACATTAACTATTTATATTTATTTTAATTTTTTTTATATAATTTTTTATTTTTTTTAGAAACACTAGTGTTGAGAGATTATCATTTTGAATATTTTCCATTTTTTTTTTTGTTTTAATATATTATATTTTTATTTAAATTTCCCGATTTATTTTTATTTCGAATAAAAAAAAATTGCAAGTTTTTAAATATAAACTTAATTGTCTTATTTTTTTTTTTGTAAATTTTGCTTGAAATTGGGATACAAAAAATTATAATTTTGTAACATTGAATTAAAATTTTTACAGCTACAGCTAAATTTTATTAAACAGCAATTTATCTGCGTATTCTGTTCCAAGAAAAATTTCCGTTAAATTTGTTTTAATAATTATTTTTCTATTTTCCATTTAAACATTTTTGAATGAGTTACATGAACTTTGATCGTCGCCGTAAAATAGAATTTTGGGCTTTCTTTTACTTGTCATTTATTTTGGAAATTTATATGGACGAAAAATGGACCGTTGAGATTAATTTATATTTTATTTAACGTTTAAGGTTAAGAATTTTGAAAAGTAATATACACATTAAGTGATAAAAATTTAAATGTATGATGGAAGGGAATTTTATCGGTCAAACAATCAACCTAAAAGAAATACTACAAGAAAGATTTGCAAATAAATTTTAAATTTTATTAATTAAAATACATTAATTTTTAATTTTCAGGAAACAATTAAAAAAACAAAAAAAATTCAGCCTACAACGAAACTAATAAAATAAATAATATTCATGCTAATTATTACCTCAACGGATATTTTCACTAAATTTATTCCCATATTTCAATTGACAATTTTTGGGAAATTTAATTTAATCCAAATTCCCATTACCGGTCCCTGTCTATTTACCCTCCTGAATTACCACAAATGTTGGTTTAATACAATTTAATTCTGTCTTTCACCTTATATTTGTTTTTAATATAAATTTTTTATTTTATTACTTAAAAACTAATAAGCATAATAATATTTCTTTTTTGTTAAGAATTAAAATCAAAATGTTAAATAATAAATAGTTCGTTAAAAAAAATAATTTAATAATTTAAACAAAAATAAAAAATCATAATTAATTATTTAATTAATTTCTAGTTTGGTTAAAATACATTTAATTTTTCTTTTCTTTTTTTTCATATTAAACTATTCACAAAATACAGCACACAATTAACGCTGAGTTTTCTTGTTAAGTGATTCAGTGATTTATTTTCCAGTTCAACATTATACGAACCATTTCTTTCCCCCAAAAGAAACGATTCAATGTTGTACTGAAAACGACCAATATCACTTATCACGGTCAATAGATTTTTATTCATCCAATATTATGCGATAAGAATAATTCGCTTTAATCATCATTCGAACTATTCGTTGATAAATTTAACGATTCATGTGATGAGGCGGCTAATTTAGCTTCAGCAGCATGACGTGCGGCTGCAGCGGCCGCCAAACGACCAGCACTCGATCGTAATTCACGTTTACGTTCTGGTTGGACGGTCAATTGTTCGGTGTAATCATCACCCGACCGGGGACGTTTACCGCGTGTCGAACGTCGACTGCTACGATGTTGCTTATCTTGTTCGTCATGTTGAGTCGATTGTTCGGACATCACTTTACCCTGTTCGTCCTGTGATAGATTTTCGGCCGCTTGTTCTTTTGATACGTCCTCACTCTTGTGCGATGTCGTATTTACAATTGATGGTGTTGGTAGTACGCTACCACTTTTCGACACCTTTGATGGGGCAATTAAATCTTCCAGATCCATGTCCTGATGATGATGATGTGAAACACTAGCCGGTGATTGTGGCGGTGGTGGTAGTGGTGGCCCTAATGCTGGATGATTTGGTGGCGTTTGCATTGAACGGCTTGGTGATTTTTGTGGTGGTGGCGGTGTATGGGTTGACAACGATTTGGCCGGTGATTTATGTTGATAGTGGGATGGAGATGGAGTGGATGATGGATGATGATGACTGCCGGGACTTGATAGATTTTCAGGCAGTGACATCGTATTCAATGACAGAGCGGCAGTCATCTGTTGTTGTAGTGATTGACCGGATGTTGATGGTGGCGATATTGTAATAGATGTTTGTGGTGGTAACGAAGCAATACTGGCCGCCGCAACCGGAGTCAATGTCACTTTTTCCATTTGTGCATCGTTGTGATGCGATTGATGGTGACGCGTTCGAGATGATGATTTTTCATTTTCTTCAGCCATCATTAAATGAGTCATGTAATCATCCTTCAGCATAGACAATGTAGATGCGGACATTGAATCTGAAGTACGGGAACGCTTCGATTTCGGCTCATCCATTCCATGGCTACCCGAAGCACCACTACCGCCGGTCAGTCCCCTACACATCGATGACGAGGTTGAAGAGGTGGGAATTAAGGATATTCCAGAACCGATGCCTAAATTACGCGCAAACAATTCTACTTGGGATTTACTCAACTGTTCAAATGCTTCCTTCATTTCTTGTTCGCGACGCTTTGACGACGAACTAGAAGACGAAGCAGCAGCGGCCGTTGCAGCGGCAGCTGCTTGTGCAGCCATTTCCGCAAAAAGTGCCTGACTAAAATCTGGCATAGCCATAGCAGCTGCTGCCTCTTTCGATCCTTTCAGGGTGGATGACGTACCGGATGGTAATTTACCCTGAGCATAAGCTTGCATAGCTGCCAAATCGGGTGGTAACGTACCCCTAGTCAAACTTTCCATAAGTTTCCTTCTCTCTTTCTCCGCTTTATCCATTGTTTCTTTTACCGATTGTGATTTACTACTGCCGCCCATGCTAGAAGATAATTTTGATGCTTGCGTTATATCCAAACCGGCAACACGACTAAGCGATTCCAACAATTGTGGGTCCTGGGGCATTAGTAAACTTTGCAATTGGGCAATGTCGCGACTAGCAGCTGCTGCAGCAGCCGAAGATGAATTTCGGCCACGTCCACTCGGCGACGAAGTGCTGCCCAGTGCACTAGTACGTGAAGATGTTCCCGATGTTGATTTCGAACGAGCATTTGTCGTTGATGGCGACGAATTACTGGTCGCTGTTGCTGAACCAGATGACAGCCCACCATTCAACATACTATACTGTTGAGCAAGTTGATCATAAACAGACATACCTTGTGGGGAGTATGGATTTAAACCACCCAGTCCAAGCGGTGTATATAAGAGGCTTGGATTCGGAAACAAGAATGGGAAATTGTTTGCGGCAGATGTAGCCGCTGCCGAGGCAGCCGCAGATTTATGTGATTGCTGTTGGTTAGCCGAAGATTGTTGTTGATTAGATGATGAACTGGAACCCTTTCGATCCTTTGACGAACTTGATGTGTTCGTATTTTTAGTGCTCGTACTACTACTGCTGCTCTGACCTAACCCCGATAAATTGGAACCACCCGCTGCCGCAACCATAGCGGCAAGGCTTTGAGCATCCATACCACCTAGACCCGACAAGCCAGCTAAATTAGCAAATAAATTCATATTGTTTAGATTGCCCAATCCACCCATACCAGCTAAACCGGGCATACCAGCAAATGGCATTAAGAGTGGATTTTTGGGATCGAAACCTAACGGTAAACTGGACAATAGATTTGGATTTAATCCGGCTAAGCCTGCAAATTGTTGCATTTGTGCGGCTGTCGTTGCATCCAAAGCACTCTGTTGCCGACTCTTTTTCGACGTCGACGCTGATTGTGAATGGCCACTGTAATTGTACGCCTGATTGGCGGCCGACGTACTTGGACCCGGCAACGATGAACGATGTTGCTGTTTCGATGATGAACTGGACGAAGTACTCTCGGATGGTGACGGTTTTGGTGATGGAGATTGCGGCATTTGAATCAATTCAATCCATTTTGGATCAATTTCGTATGACGGATTTTCCGTTAGCCAATGATTCAATCGCTTCAATTGTGGAGCTTTATTGCCGGCCAATCGTTTACCAGTTATTTTATTGATAACAGCAACATTTTCTTCACCGGTAAAATTTTGCAGTGGATTATTTGCGTTTTTACTGCTCGATGAACTTGAACTGCCTGAGTTATGTTGCTGTTGTTGTTGTTGCTGATGCAGCTGCTGTTGCTGCTGTTGTTGCTGCTGTTGTTGTTGCTGTTGTTGGTGTTGTTGTTGTTGTTGCCTGGTTTGTCGTTTATAGTCCATGCTTAGCTGTTGTTCGGCTAGTGCTGTCTGTTCCGCTAACCATCGATTCACTTTAGTTTCATGCGATGAAAATTTCGAACTAGAATTGAAAAAGTGGGAATATTCGTAGTTAAACTTATATAGTCATAGTTTGTTATAAATCTAAATTTAGACACTCGAAACTATTGAGTTACAAGGTTGATCTGCAAATCAAGGACGCAAAATTAAACTGTAAGGACGAATTTGAGGTGATTTATTCAATTTAATCAATGTGACCACTGTCGTCGTATAACCAATCCTTCCAAACCGCGTTACTCAAGAGTCAGAGACTCGAATTACATGGTACCTCTTAAAATTAGCTAAACTCTAACACTGTCGTCAAATCAAACTAGATGAGTTGTTCTCCCGTTTTACATCCCCTTTGTTTAATATATAATTTAGAGGGTTATAGCCTCTAAATTAATTTAGATTAAAAGAAAATTTGCTGTCATTAAATAGCGGGGATCTTAAATAGCCGGATAAATTCGAAAAAAATTCGGCAGATCCCGAGAAAAAAACCGGAAAACCAGAAGCCACTAAAATGTGGAGAAAAATCAAACAAATCGGAAGGTTTATAGAAAAATAAGGAAAAAGTCGGCAAAAGGACTGAAATTTCTGAAAAATGGCGGATCAAAGTCGAAAACCTGGGAAAACGTTGGTAAAATTCGGGATAGAATTTCGAAATAAAAAAAAGGCTGCGAGAATGTCGGTATAGTAGAACACAAAGAAAGTCAGAAAAGTCGGACAATATTTGGAAACGTTGAGAAAGACGGTAAAGATACTTGAAAAAAATCCAATAAAGCCTGGGCAATTTGGAAATAATCGGGAAAAAGTTCAGATACAGTTGACAAAATCAGATAAAAATAGACAGTCAAAAAATTCAGAAAAAGAAAACGGATAATGTCGGGAAATGTGGAAAATAAGATAAAAGATAGGAATAGTAGAGCTTTCTCGGCTTTTCCTGACGATTTCCGACTTTCCATTATTTGACAACTTCTGTATCCAATAGGGTTTTCGATTATTTTTTCCATGACTTTCCTGACTTTCCCGAAGTCATATACAGCGGATCAACTGAGGAGATCATCGACTTCCTCCCCCCTCCAATATGGCCGCCAGTGACGTTTTCACCGATGTAGTGTACATGTTTGGGGGCTGTCCTACATGATGGGTGATGAGGGGATGCGGTACCGAGGCGCTATAGGTACAAACAACTTTTTTCGACCGCAAATTTAAAAAATTCACAGAGGTCAGGTTTACTGCCCAATCACTTTGCGATGTTCTATAAAGTTGAAGCCTTGGCAGAGCCAAACTAATTTATACTATTATTGAATAGATGGTGCTGCCATGCAAGTGTTGTAAAATTTTTCCCCTCAAATTTTCCAAATTTTTCAGAAAATCAAATTTTTTGATCGGAAATAATTTTTGGTGAAATCATAAATTTTTTTCCACCAAATAATGGTGGCTCTTGCTGATGTTAACGAAAATTTTCCGAACATTGCCGAAGTGGTTTTTCAATATTAGCTCCCTTATTTACCGTCGGATTGAAAAGTGGGGTTCTGGAGGTCGATCGTACATGTGAAAAATTGAAAGTACACCCGAGAAAAATAAAAGATGGCGCTTCGTACAAAAATCTCGAGTTTTGCTCAAAAGTTTTACGATTTTACGCGTCCGATATGAAAACGATGTACGAGAAAGTTATTCAGTTTGCAAAAGTGCATCCCACAAAAATATACAGTAAGTAGCGCTGAGTGTCAAAAATTGAAATTTGACAAAAATTTCGCTTTAGTTGCGTCGGATCGAAAAGTTATGTAGTTTGGTTAACCCTTTGACGTCGACGAAAGAAAATTTTTGTTCGGAAGGGAAAGTGTTAACCGAAAACTTGCTCAAGTGATTACAATTCGCATAGCAATCGGTTGGCGTTGGAAGTTTTCGCCAGCTGTCGTGTTAAAAAAGTTGATTTTTCCATGCAAACAAAGGTGAGGGGGGCTCGACAATTTGCGCGTCAATGGGATATTTTTGCCTTTGATCGCCGATTGCCGAAAATTTTGTTCGGCGGTAATATAAAAGTTTTGCTCCATGAAAGTTGCTCTACAAGACCAAATTAAAAAATTGGAAAAGATTAACCCTTTCATGCCTTTTGGACTAAAAATAGGTTTTTTAGAAAACCGCATCCAGTGGAAAGGGGGAGGGGACAAAATTTGTAAGTCGTAGTTTTTGTTGGATAAAGAATGAAAATACCTATCGATTGATATTAAATACATGGGGTTCGTTCATACAAAAAAAAGAATTTAAAACAAATTTTTTTTGGCCCTGATTTTTCAGTTCATTTTTCAATTATTTATACAAATAGGTTGGCACACCAAAGTAGTGTAGGGCAATATTATTTGGTATGTCAAGGTGCATTTGCCAAAAACCAGTGCTGGGAACCAATCAGTGCTGGCAAAAATTTTAAAAACCGTCCTAAAAGAAGGTGGTTGCGTATAGGTAGGAGTAAATTATCCTGAGAACTACCTATACTGAACCACCTTCTTTTAGAATCATTAAATCTATCTACCCCAAGAATACAAATATATTTAATTTTAGGCTGTTCGGAAATAGATTATCAATGTTCAGAGCGAGAGTGAGAGAAAGTGAAATAAATTGTAGTGGCATTTTTAAACGTAATGAGTGAAAGTGAATTGATTAAGGTAATGAACAGTGTATTTAGTGTTATATAAAATTAATATTTAATATTACTATAAGCTGGTTAGCTTTCTCCGAGCGAAGCGAGGGTAACCCCAGCGGGCTCAAAATACAAAACTAAACTCACTAAATTCATCCCCTACAATCGAACTAAAAAAAAAAAATAAACATAATTTTGCTTACGTATTATAATCAGCAGCTTGCTTCATTTCATTTAAAATTGCTTCATAAGTTTTTCGTTGCGGTGAATTAGCCGGCAATTGTTGCAATAATTTCTGATGTTGCTTATAAAATGCTTGCGTATCGGCCTGAGCCGCTTGAGCAAATAGAGCATTTAAGCTATCTTTAGATGCAGCAGCTGCATTCATAGCAGCCAAACTAGACGCAGATGACCCACCCATAGCCATATTTTGTAGGGCAGCCAATCCTGTATTTTGACTTGATTGTGATGAGTTACCACCACCCTTTGATGATCCTACAAAAATAAAATAAATGAATCAAAATTATTCCATTGTTCCCGAACGGGTAAAATTGTTAGCTTGGTTATTACTTTTACCTGGTACACTTGTTACCGTTATCGTAAATGGTTTCTGATTTGATTGATTTGAAGCAGACGATGTTGGTGCACCGGCAGGTGTTACAGAAACACTGGGTGTAATTTGGGGTTTCTTTGACGATGACGGTAACAAGGGATCAGGAAATGTTTTCTGTTCTTTGGCCGCCGATAAACCTAACACAATTTCATCTAACTTTCGACGACGCTTTTCCTTACCACCCGATACAGGTTCCTCGACCTGCTGCAAATTTAATTTATTGTAAATTTTGAGGAAAAAAAAAATTCGATTTTTCCAACTTACGCAATTATTTTTCTTCATCAATTTCGTTAACATGTCGTCCAGTTTACCTTTACCATGCGAAAATGAAGTGCTGGGCGCTGATAGATTTGTCGGTTTTTTGGACATAGAAAAATCTTGAACTTCACTTAAATCGACAGGATTTTTTATCATATCTGCCATGCTAACTTTCGGCAAGCTTAATTTTGGACGAAAAAGTTAAGATTTTCAAACAAAAATGTTATTTAGATTGAAAATTACCTAGATGACAAATCGATAGGTGTTAAAGTGCTTGATGTACCCGGAATAACAGTTGGTTTGGTAAACGTTGGCGTTGTCGGTGCTGTCGATCTGGTCAATGGTAGATGTTGATGGGCTGGTGGCGGTTGTAAATTTGACGCCGACGACGGTGTACTACGACGTGATTCATTTGATTCTTCCTCACCCCAAGAAGATTGTTGTTGTTGTTGCTGTTGTTTTTGACTTGCAACTTTAAGAGAAACAATGGATTTATAAGATAGTTCTGTCACTAGTCATTAATATTATACTTACGTTGAGTCTGTGTACTGTTCAATAATGCATGTAATTTAGCGCGTTCCGTTTCCACATCAATTGCAATATGACGTTTACGTCGTTTCGTTGTTGGAAGCGACGTTGGTGTTATTTGATTCATTGACGGTGTATTCATTTGATTTTGCAACTGTTTGGATAGTCCTTGATCGGTTGTAATTGTTATTACGTCTGGAGTATTCGAACGACGAGATGTAACGGACGAGGAAGTGGATGAGGTTGGCGGTAGTGCAGCCGAAGAAATAACTGGCGGTAATGGGGGTGGTGTTGCATCAATAATAATCGGATGATTTGGTATATGCTTCACCGTTTCATATAACGGAATGTCTAAATTCATTCCTTGGCAACCGGTGTACGCTGAATATGATTTACCTACTGGCCATTCCAAATGTTCGATGCTATATATAATGTGGCTTACACGTTTCTCAAGTGCAAAATCACGGAACCAACGAACCTTTATCGCTGTTTCCAGTTTAAACTTTGGACGTTCGGATAATTCTTTAATGAAATCTATGGGTTGCTTCACCTTTAATGGTTGTATGACTTCTAAATCGGGGAATCGAGCCTTCAATTCGGCTGCTTGTTTTTGACATTCCTCCTCGACCGCTTTTTCCTTTTCATTCATCACATCATCATCGTCTGGATCGCCCTTTCCTTCTAAAATCTCTTCGTCATCCTTTACACTTTTCCCATCGTCGTCATCGACATCAATTACAATCGGAGTTTTACTCACTGCCGGTACCGTATCTTCTGTATCTATTTCTTTCGATTTCACTTCCGAAGATATTTCCTCGTCTTTTGCTGGTGGTATACATTCGTCAGGAATGTCTTTCTTATCGGTTACTTCCTCTGTCGTTTTATCTTCTTCTTTTTCAGACTCAATATCAGATTTAACATCTTCGTCAATTTTTAAATTGTCATCTTCCGTCTCTTCAGCGTCATCATTCTCTTCCGGCTTATCCATCAAATTATATTCATCACCGTCCACTTCGGATTTTTTATCCACTTCCTTTGACTGTTCAATCTTCTCACTGGTGTTTAGATTTTCATCTTTAATTTTAACTGGCGATTCATCGATAACCTTCTCATCCCCGGACCCATCTTTTTCCGGTGTTGACGGTGAATCGATCGGTATTGGGGTCGGTTCATCATCATCAATACACATAACATCATCGGAACTGGTCGATAATGATTCCACTTTCGGTTTAACATCACCATCGGAAGCCTCTACTTTTATAATTTTCTTTTCATGCAATTCTTTTTCCACTTTCAAGCGATCTTTCGAGATATGCTCCTCGTAGATCCCACCAGCAGCTAAATGTGCTGATATAATACGACGTTCCATTTCGTCAATGTACATTCGTTCCGATTTCAAGAAACTAAATTCCGGATCATTGAATATAAAATATTCGGATTGATAGAGGCCGTGCTTCAGAACGGCACGAATTAACTCCTTGTCATGGGTTCCCGATTCCCACCAATCGGGCGTATCGAAGTTATTTTGACAAACACGTAAACGTTCTTCTAATCGGGCCTGTTTCGCGACTTCTCTCAATTTAGATAGAAGCTCCAGTCGATCCAATACTAGCCGGGCATGATCTTCACTTATATCATCAATAATACCCTCCAAACCTTTCTCCTCTTCCGTTAAACGGGCTCCAGCCTTTCGTTTACACATTGCAATGAATACTTTATAGTAATCGCTTAAACTTTCATCCGATTTTTTATCCAATTTAGCCATTGATTTGAAACGTGACCAATCGGGCGTCGGAACGGTTGTACATTGTAGTAAATCGACACCGTAACCGGTAAGAACGCGTAGGAATTCCGATTCATCACGACGATTCCATTTCTTTGATATCACATCTAAGCGAGATCGTTCACGTTCCTTAACCGCTTGTTCGATTTTTTCACGACGATCCATTTTCTGGAACAAAAAATAACCAACCTTTACTAGAGATTTGAGATACACGAGAAAATAACCTTTTGTGTAACATCTAACTACTCGATTACGAAATACATTTAATTTTACTTAAATTTCTGGTTTTCTGAACAGACATGCGACACAATGAATTATTCTACCACGATATGAAGAAAGGATCTAGAAAGTGAATCTATACTTTTTATGTTAAGGCTTGGAAATTGAAGAGTTCCATACAATTCTATTCCCCATAATATTCGTGCCTACTTCCTACAATTCTATCCGCTATTTACTACACTTAACTAATCAACGTTTCGTTCCAAACTACAAATATCCTTAGGACAAATTATCAAATTATAAATGAATTTTTTTCTGTTTACTAACCAAATACATTGCCAATTTTTGTAAATCCCAATTGGCCAACTGTGATGCATCATTTGGGTTTAAACCTAAACCAAAACTTAGCATCAATCCAATATCGGCTGCCGATGGCATTTGTGGTAAACCGGATGCGGTACTAGTGCTGGTACCAGTCAATTGTGATTGCCCAGCGCTAGATTGACCCAAACCAGACATAGAAGCAGTCGATGAAAATGACGTTGTTGGAATATTTGAAACGGAAACAATGGTTGACGTTGTCGAATTGCCAATCATTTGGGATTGGGATGATTGTATATTCGACATTTGTTGTTGCTGTTGTGACTGTTGTATCGGTTGTAAAGCCGGAGGTTGAGATTGTAGTTGAACCATTGATTGCAAGCCTTGCATGGATGTTGACGGTGTTGGATTGGTTGCCATCGCTTGCAACTACATTAAATAAATGGATTTGTTTGTTTGTTTTTTCGATTTATACAATTCAACAAAAATTTAAGAACACAACAAAAAAAATAATTAATTATATTTCATGCAATACAAACACAAAATATTAAACCAAAAATATAAAAAAAAGCCCAAAACCCCCTCAATTTTGAGGAACCAAAATAAAACATCTAAAGTTTGCCTTCTATATTGGATTACCAACCTTAGCCTTCTGTTGTTGTTTTAGTTCTTCCTTCTTGTAATTCCGTTGATAAGATGTAATGACCCGGCGTAGTCTCGTATTCAAATCTTGCATCGATGGCCATATATGTTCATCGGTAGACATAGCTGCGCCAACAGCTGCATTATAAACACTTTCATCATCATCCAAACCTAAATGATATAATTTAAATTGTTCAGTAAAAGTAATAAACTTGTAGTTCCAGCTTTTTGCCATAGCAAAAAGTAGTTCGAACTACTGTAAATACTATTAACTCTCCCACAAGTGTACTTGTAGCATTAGAGTCATAAATGGAGGATTAAAAGTCTACAAAAAAGTAAACGCGTAATGTGCGATCTATATCGAGAGCGACAAGGAAATAAAACACAAAGCAGCATGCCTAATCGTGCACACAATAGAAATAATTATGTTTTTTCCATTGAATTCACATGAAATTTTGAATATTGAGTTTTTTCACATTTAAAAAATGTGGTCGTGAAGTTGTCGAACACAAAAACCTAATTTGATTTTCAAGATCGGGGGTAGCATATCGATATCGATTCACAACACCTGCATCGATTCGGTCTGTAGGAGGTTTATATATGAACAATTTTTCAACCGGAACGAATGATGTCAGTTCCACGTGGGCTAACTACAAACCAAAGATTGTTACGTGACGTGACGCGCTACATAGTGCGTTTCCACCTACCTAGCTACCTACTCATCGAGCTGTGGTCCCTGTAAAAGTTTCGTTGAATCAAGTTGTAATTCCGTTATTAGATCTTCATTTGAGACGACTAACGGGTAAAATATATTATAAATACGTGTCAGACTTCTATTCTTTCTCCAATGTTTTATTTTCAGTTCAACTTGTATGGCATATTTTACAAACAAATATCATAGCAAATATCGTAGCAAATATCATCGGCGGGAGCAAGAGATCTTCCCATTGTCCATTGTATACCACCGATTGTGGTACAAACTTTGTCATGTCCCAGTCGCGTACAAGTAGAAATAACAAAGGTGAGAGAACATATCCCTGTTTTATGCCAGAGCGCACAGTAAACTCCTGTCCAAGCTCTCCGCGATGAATTATCCATTTGGGTTCCTGGAGTATTTTCCATATCATTTCTCTATTTAGGCAATTTAGAGTGCTGTTTGAAATCCACATGAGAGCATATGAGTGGTGACTATCACCCTATCACTCAACCGATTGCTCTAATATAATTCTAGCGTGTTAATGTGGTCCGGAGCTTGTTCAGTACGGATGGTTTTATTATATTGTGTTTAATAATACCTCGCTAATTTCCGCAGACTGAATTGCCACATTCCGCTCACTATTGGCATCAGAACTTCAAAATGTCCACCTTTAGCAGTTTCCGCCGGTATATTATCCGCACCCGGTGTTTTGCCATTTTTAATTGTTTAATTGTGGATATGATTGAGCTAGGTATACTTTCGTAAAACCTTCTAACTCGAGTGGATTGTCCGATTCTAGCTACATTTTCAACAGGTTCATTAAAAAAGATCAGAAAAATACTCGGTCCATTTATCAGTTTGTTTATTTTCCATGGTAATTAAACTTCCATCAGCTGCTCGTACAGGACTATTATTTGAGAAAGTCTTGTTTGCTAGCTTTCGCGAGCATTATTGCTATCTGAGACCTCTTGACCCTTTCAGCGATTCTTTCAATCAACTGACTTTGAATTTACGGTGCGCTTTAAGATATTTACCTATCCAACTGGATATATAGTAGCTTGTTCAAAGGTCCGCTGATGCTTCGTCGTTGTTTTGGTTTCGATTTATTTGGATTCGACTCCGTAAATTCGTTAATTTACATGTTTCGCTAAAAATAGCTTAAATGAAAACCGAAGTGGTAACAACACCACACAGCAGTGGCGGACTGGTAAATTTTACCAGCCCCATCTTAATTAATTGAAATATTAAAAATGTGATATTATTTTAAATATTTATTATGAAAGAAAAGGGCTATTGATAAAAAACAGACCTTTATAACTTGTTAACCAGTTAAATATTCTTTTTATGCCTGGTGGATTTTCCAACAAGTTGTTAATTATATTTTCATTATCAATATTCACCAGAAGACTTTTTCAATAGACATAAGCATTAAAGCTTCCAAGATTGCTTGTGACATTATGATACGTAGTCTGTTTTTGAACATTTTCAATTTAGAAAAGCTTCGTTCACATACAATCAGTTCACTTGCAAATAATTTAATATATAAAATAGCAATTGAACAATGAAATCAATTAGTTTACAGTGTGAAATCCCAATAATTCGACGACGATTATTCGTTATAATAGCCGCCATACACTCCTAATTAAATTGTCAATAAAATTGACGATAATAATGCTGTAACGACTAGGTTACGAAAATATGATGTATTACAGCATTTTTAAGTTTGATTGTTAGATTTAAGTTAGAAGATGTGGTCCATCGTAGGCGGTCCCCTTGTATGATAAAAATATAATATTAATAACGAATGGGTAACACAACACAACAATTGGTAAAACCTCGGATAAAACCAACGACTACCGTTACCTGGGGAAAATGGAAAAAAATGGTTCAAACCGTTCGAATGAAGCATCAAAAAACCGATTTAGGATCAGAAGCGATTGGATTGTCCAACAGGAAAATCAATAATTAAAATCGCTCAGCGAAAAAGTTAAAAAAATAAAATTAAAATAAGTATTAAAAAAAGTAATTTTACCAAGTGAATTTTGGTGTGGGATCGGCCGCTTGCATCAAAGTCGTTTTGGGAACCCGATATCAGACCAACCGTTTTCAGCGATTATTATAATACAAATTAAATAATACAAGGTGGACCACTTAGGGTAAATTAGCTTTAAGTTAGATTGTGATAAGGTAATATTTCAAATCTAATTAAATTGATAGAAAAAAATAAATTTGAATTTTAATTCTAATGTGGCTTGAAAACAGTATAAAAAAAAATATTAAGTAAAAGGGTTTTTTTATGTGCATTCCCTCCCAGGAGCCGGGTTGGGGTTGCAATGCCATCAATTAAATTGATGGGTGCGGTGCCCATTGAAGTGCTCAGGAATAAAGAACACTATATTCGGATTTGTGGGCCGAAAAGTCCTCCGCTTTCAAAGGAAATCGATATTTTAAAAACAACATTACTGCATGTTTATGCAAGCAAAAAAAAACCTGTTACTTCCGCAAAATATAAAGTAATAAATGAATTAAATTTTAAATACACAAAGAATAAATTACAATAATTCATATTGTCAATGACTACAATGTTCATTCATCTATGCATGTGACCGGCCCACCGGGAAGTTTCCCGGTGTCCCGCCGGTCCAGTCCGCCACTGCCACACAGTAATGCTAAACTGACCGCAAAAGCCAGAAGGCGAAGGCGATATTTCTATTAATCGAATCGAAAACGAATCAAAAGCAGTGAAAATATAATACCTCGGTTGAGAGTGAAGTGATTGCAACAATGGAAAAGACTAAAATGGTATGGGGTTCTTTGTGGTGTCCGCAATAAATAAAAACTATCAATAACATCGATGTGCCAAAGAAGGACTCACCGACGCCGATCAAAAAAGTACTTCACTAAAAAATGGAAATATAATATTCCGGAGAAAAACTATTGAGAGATTTTTTCACTAGATGGCTTTAACATCTCATAGCATCGAGTTATACTATAGTAGAGAGCAAGGGTCGGCAACCTTTCTTAGCTGTGGGTCAAAATCAACTAAAATGTGAGTGAGTATTAAGAAGACGTTTCGGATCAGTGGTATTTTTATTTTAAAACAGTCTTTATTAGTGACCCCTCAAATCCATATTTTCTCGAACCAAGTGGGTCACTCGAAATTATCAAATGGGTCACTTGGTGACCCGCGGGTTATAGGTTGCCGACCTTTGCTATAGTGTTTGATAGGTAACATTTCAAGTTACATAATATGTACACAAAAATTTGTTACACAAATATTGTGATTCGTCATTCCAGTCAAAGGTTATAACAATTTGAAAAGGAGTGAAATTTTTGAAAAAAATTCGCTATTTTTGTTATTCTGCTATGAAAAAGGGAAAAACGCAGTGTTTTGAAAGCAAGCTCGTGAAAAAATATGTGGTGTTTAAGGTGAAACCCGCTCTGGATGTACATTGGAACGGAGTTGTACACAATGACCACATACATCATTGATGAGATTTAGAGAGCTTGGCTAGGAGATGAGTAGAGAGCAAATTTAGAGAGCTTGGCTAGGAAATTTGATGTACCGTACAGTCTCGTCAGACTATCATTTGTTCCAGTCTCTGCAGAGCCCTTCTTCAGAGAACTTCTTAATGGCGTATGACTGGTCTCAAATGAGGCCTGTAAAAATCACTTGATTTTGTTGTTCGCCCAGAAATTCCATAAGTTCTATAATGACGGGATAACGGTTCTACCAGAAAAATTGCACATATTTAGTTTAATAAAGTTAATTCAAAATATAAGAAAGGAAGTATATTTCAAATACTACTTTTAGGTCGGTATATATTGTAGTATAATAAAACAAGTATGTATTTGAAATACTACTTATTTGAGACATGTTAGTTGAACCCGTATTTTAGTAGAATTTTCTACAAGTATTCCTCAGCTGTGAATATATTCAAATAAGAATGATTCTAGATTTGTACTGTACGGTATGGCAGATGGTTGCCACATATAATTTTTATTGATATGAACTTTCAGTAAAATGTTAATCTCTTTTCTAATCGTCATGCACAGAATCGGGTTTTATCAAATCAATTGCTATTTTTGCATCCAGTTTATATTTACACAGAATTTAGGCAAATATCTTGTCAACTGAATTGTAAAGGGATGTCTGTTTCTAATTTTAATGATGGTTCATTTTTAACGACAGCAAAAAAAAATTGTTGATACTAACCGGATGAACTTGGTCGATCGAATTCAATTTCTTTGACTTCCGTCGGTTTTGAATCCGAATCTTTTGTAGCCGTCCCATCATCATCAGCATCAATATCTTCAATATCTTGTTTAGTGGAGCTGGCATCATCGTCATTCCTATTATAATTAGAAATACAAAGAAAAATGTGTATTTAATTATTTTACAATTAATTTCTTTTCGGCAAAATAATATTTTATAACTTAAATTTTAATTTTCTCTTTTCAAAATGTATAATAAATTTTAATTAGTTTTTTCATGAATTTACTGTAATTGTCTTGCTATAATTAAATACAAAAAAAACATACTTTCTTTGCGCTTTTTCAAAGAAAAATCATGCATATTTCGGGAAAGAAATGCTTGAAATGTTTTATTATTAATTAATTAAAAATGAGAGTGGATTTTGTTGAACAAAAAAGCAAAAATGTCATTATAATGAATACAGGAAAAATAAGCAAAATTTTGTGAAACCAACCAGTAAAGCTTGAGATGAATAAATAAAAAGAGCCATAGAAAAAAGAACCAGATATTAGATTTCCATAGATTTCTGATACTTACAATTTTTTGATTTAAATTCAATTATTTTTTTTTTTGGTTTATTTGATGTTCTATTTGGTATAATTATAATATTCACAAAAGCTTTTTAAATAAAAAAACAAATTTAAGGGTAGGTAAATAATAGGAAGCGAAGCTAAAAAATAATAACAACTACTGGAAACTCTGATTCAGATTTTAATTACATTCTAATACGTAGGACTTTTTTGGTGATAAAAATTAAAGTTAGTTCCGTAACGATAGACGGCGTCTTACTTTTAATGTAAACACATGGGCTGTACTAAAACCCGTTTGCCATTATTACTTTCAAAGATTCTATCATTGCAGCAGCAACATATTGGTGTAACTAGGCCGCTGTCTAGCAGAAAGGTGTTTAAAGAAAGTTTTTTAGTTAGGAAACTGCGCTATTTATTTCCTATGGCAATGAAAAAGCTTAAGCATAGCTAATGCAAGCATTTTTGTAATTTATTTTGCGATATCATTCCATCGATAGCTAACGTTGAAAAATAACAATCTATGGATGATTGATGTTTACAGTAAGAGACTAAAGTTTTTAGGCCAATGTTTAAGATGTATACGAAATACAGTTATACAGTTATTGTCGCATGTTTTTCATGAAGCTATGTGACATATAACAGACACGTGGCTATGCGATGCGACATAAAATTGTACAAAGAAAAGGAGTGTAAAGAAGCTTCTGTTGTTTGGCTAACGACATTACAAAATATAATCCAGGACTAATAAAATAATATTAAAAATCATAATCAATAATAAACAAATGTACATAACCGATAAAAACAAATTGGCTCAGGTGATAGTTACAAAAACTTACGCTGTAAAACTTGCTGTTTCATCCACAGGACCCAAATGTGATATATAACATAGTGCCGGATCAGCTCGTATGGGACGATAATTTTCACATCCGTGCTTATATGTTCCAATCAACAGACTCTTGTCACAACATTTTGGTGTCCACCAAGAGCTTGGCATCTGATCGTTGGTGGGTGGCGGGCAAATTGGGAGTTCGCTACATTTTTTTTATTACACACACAAACAAACCCAATTTATTTTTTTTTCGAAATTTTGAAAAAGAAACATACAAAATTTATAATTTTTGTTTTTGGTGTATTTTTTTTTATTTCATTATAAATTTAAATTATGCATGTTGAAGACAAAATTTTGATTGAAATTTAAGTACCGAAGTTTTATATTTTATTTTATTTACTTCTTTTAAACAATTTAGATTAATTGTGTAAAAATTTTTTTTTTATATTTTTATACAAAGTTAGGTGGGATTCGGTAGTGAAATTTACAAATCAAAATTACGAAATCATAAATTAAACATAATTAGAATAAAATGGAAAACTGTTTGCCAAATTTTTTCATTTAAAAAAGAAATTAATTATTTACACGAATCAAAATTAATTAATAAATAATTAAATAAAAAAAAATAAATGCAATTAAACCAATTTTGTAGCTTTGAACGCCCGATTCGCCATTCCAAATTGCTCGTGGTGATTTTTAATATTTATACTTCAGAATTTTATTTTTTGAATCAATTTGGGAGAGTTTTGTTGCTTGGTTATTAAATTTTAGGAATTACATAGTAAAACTTTCAACTTTTACAGACCAAAAGAAAATTCGTTTCTCGTAAATTAAATCCAACAAAAAATAAACTGCAGTGCCGATATTAAGAGGTCTTATCCAATTTTACTTAATTAAAAAAAAAAAATTGAAGAAATGCAGTGACTTATGTCCCAAAAATAAAACGACACACATAAAAACATCATATAAATTATTTAAATAATTAAAAATTCAGAAAAAAGGGAAATTATGCGTATAAATATGAAAATGATGTTTGTATTTTGTATATATTTTGAAAATGTTAAGAAACTGCCAGGAATAATTAAATAAACGAGCTCAAATGGCACAGCAAAATGTATATCGAAACATAGTAAGAGTAAATAAAAAAAAAAATTAAAAACAATTTTCCGTAGGGTAAATTAACAGATGAATTTAATGATTTATTTTTCTTAAATGTTGTGTTATTTTATGTATAATTTTTATGAGGACGAATTTTAATGCTCCAAAATTAATATTTAAAAAAAAAAGAGTATAAAATTGGTAATAAAATAATAACCAGCATGGTAAATGTTATTTGTTCAAGCGTTTAAAGCACAAAATTAAATGAAAATGTTAATGAATAATAATAATATTTATTTAAATTTGTGTTTAGGAACTATAATTTTAACCTCTTTTATATAACATCCGTGACCAATAAATTTAACAAGATGAAATAACGGTTGTATATAAATATATGCTATGAACTACTGACATAAAACTTTGTGGACAAGATTTTATTGTGAAATCTAAAGAAAATAATAGTAAATCAGTGATGCCAGGTCGGAGTGGACAAATTACTTTAGATGGCTCCACAAAATATCTTTAGATATCTTTAGATTTCTT
>JANTOP010065551.1:0-22245 GCA_027564815.1 Symmerus nobilis | reverse complement strand
TATTTCTATTATTTTGAAGAGGAGAACCCGAATCTACAAGAAAAACCACATCTTTTTTTATTTGCCCCTACCTAATTTGGCTGAAATTTTTTTTCTAAAGATACTACTAGATCTACTCTATCTTTTTACTAGATGATGTAATCCGAAGATTAATTTCAGGATTTTGCAAAAAAAAAAATTTTATAAGCGAGTTAATGAGCGCTTTTAAAAAATCCATTATTTTCTTTATCAATCTTTAGTTAATTTTGAAAAAAGATTTTTAAATGGAATTTTGCTGACTACTTGATGAGGTAACCTAAAGATTAATTTCAGGATTTTGCAAAAAAAAATATTTATAAGCGAGTTACGAGCTTTTAAAAATTCTATTATTTTCTTTATCAATCTTCAGTTCATTTTCTTGATCTTTTTTGATCATAATTTTTAAATGGAATTTTTTTTAAGAAAAAATTCCCTCGATTTGGCTGAAATTTTTTTTCCGTATACTACATGAGGTAAACTAAAAATTAATTTCAGGATTTTGAATAAAAAAATTTTATACACGAGTTACGAGCTTTTAAAAATTCCATTATTTTCTTTATCAATCTTCAGTTCATTTTCTTGATCTTTTTTGATCATAGTTTTTAAATGGAATTTTTTTTTTAGAAAAAATTCGCTCGATTTGGCTGAAATTTTTTTTCTGAGTACTAGATGAGGTAAACTAAAAATTATTTTCAGGATTTTGCTAAAAAAAAATTTTATAAGCGCGTTACGAGCTTTTAAAAATTCCATTATTTTCTTTAACAATCTTCAGTCTTTTTTGGTCAAAATTTTTTAATGGAAATTTTTTTTAAGAATAAATTCGCTCGATTTGGCTGACATTTTTTTCATCAACACCTCAAAATAAAGAATCTTGAAAATTATATCCAAGCTTAATTCATTTTAAATTACAAGAATTTTTTTTCCCTAATAAATCCCCTCAACATTTCAAGAAACTATCTTAAGATTAACGGTAAAAATCATAATTAGAATTAAATAATATATTGTAATGCACATCTAATATGAGGTGTTCAATAGTCGGACAATATACTTATTGTCTGATATTTTTTAATTGTATTTGAAATATCAAATATGTAAGAGTAAATACACCTTCATATTAAGTTAATATTGTAAGATTGTTATATAGAATATATAACCGAATAAGTGAAATTCGGTATCAAAATCCCTCATCCATAAATCCTGAGTTTTATTTTAATTGTTAGCATGTTGCCCATACTTGATTTCAGCCATGCGTCGCACGTATCTACTACAAATAATTACAGAAATAAATTGTTAGCTGCTAGAAGAAATATTTTTCTAAAAGTTGATAGGAAAATTTTCTAAGAATTAATTTTTATTATAAATACAATGACCGATATAAATTAATTAAAAAAATAAAATTCAGTAGGTGAGGTTAACATAAGTAATTCAAACCCGTGATTTAGGTATCACCACTACCTGGATGACGTGTACTTACTACACGTACCGTGTAATTAAGTTTTTAAATTAATAATTGATATCGGGTGCACTTACCAGTTGATACAATGTTATTTGTTATCCAAAATAATGAAAGTAAAAAATTTATCCGCATTTTCACATTATTTTACTTGTTGAAATAAATGGATGTGTTAGATTTTTTCTTTTTTCCCCGATTTATCATTTATTTAAATTTTTATAATATTTTTTCCAACTTTTACAAATTGTTAATTAAAATTATTTAAAATTGTTGTTGAAATTTGTAATGATGAATTTATTTCGAATTTAAACCGTCTAATATTTAACCATCAAAATTACATGATGATGGAAATGATGAAATTAAATGCGCTAGAAAATTATAAAATAATAAATTATTAAAATAATCAAAATATGAAAATATATTTTGACCTTACCGTCCATCAGATCTTCTTTTTAAATTACCTGTCTAATTATATTAATTATTCTTTGTAGTCTATGTTTTATAAACATTTCCTGTTCCTTAATTCTCTAACATTACTAAAGCAAATGTTTTAAATTGTATTTAATCATCATACTTTTATTCATAATATCGAGCCTCCATTCAAGTATTTGATTTCTGAATATATATTAAATTAATTGTCTGTTGTACTAAAATAAATAAATAAATTTGTATTATTTTTGATTGGATGTAAATATATTTATTTAAAATTAGAAATCATAATTATATTTTGTTTAAATTAATTTAATAAATAATATCCTAATGTATTCCGTATGTAAATGTAAAAAAAAAATCCGTCAGTAATTCGAATAATTAATAAAATAAAAGGAATTAATTAAATTTTAAGTTTCATTTCATTTAATCAATAATTTTGAATTTAAGGAAATTTGAATATTTTTGTCTAATTTTACGATTTTTCCAAAATAAAATTCCAGAAAGAAGACTTTGTATTTAAGATGATGGGAGTACGGCATTTTTTCGGAAAACTGCTGAGAGAAATATGAAATTTTTTTGTAATGGAAAAATATTTAAATTTTCTGGAATTGACCCGGTAATTCTAGGTTTTATTTGGGAGTTCGTTACATTCTCAGAAATTGCTCAGCTATTACTTTTTTTAAACTTTGTAGGCGATTGTGAATAAGGGTCAAAAGACAAATTTATGTTGTATGGATCATAGCGGAATTCGCTGGATGAAATATCTTCAGTTTAATCGTTTTGCCTCCAAGATATTTACCATTCCGTCCCTATCCAATATATGTGACCGTTCACGAGACAACCCCCTCCCTAGGTGTCAAAAAATCAATTTGGGACCTCAGGGGGGCTTTCTCGTGGACGGCCACGGTAATTTTGTTATATAGAAAATGTTTGTCATATTTTTATCTTAATGGGAAGTTTTGTTGGGATATTTTTTTATGGGAAATAAAATGGTGGGATATTTTTTTATGGGAAATAAAATTTTGGGATATTTTTTTTTGGGAAATTAAATTTTGGGATATTTTTTTGGGGACATTTTTATTCGAGTGTGGCTGTCGAATCAAACACTTTTATATTTTAGGATTTTTTTAAAATAATTTTCAAAATGTCCCTTCGAAATATGTCCATCGTTAATATTATTATACTAAAAGTGTCGCTTCAGTGAAAAATATCCCTAAACGAGAAATAAATTATCTCGTAAATTTCCCTATCCGCCTCATGAACTTCAACAACAAATAAATTCCTCAGCAGTCAATTCCAAAAATTATTATACGGAAACAGAATCCTCTAGAAATTGTCTTTGACAAAAATGTAATTTTCTCCAAAAAATAAATTGTCGAATGAAACGGGGGAAAAATTGATTTCGAGAGGTCAGGGGCCAGAAAATAGTTGGAAGCAGGAGACGTACAAATCCGTCAAAGTCCGTCAATTCGGAAAAAAGTTGGAGTAATGACGGAGAAGCTACTTAATTTTTTAAACTTCGACGGCGATTGGTAAAGAAAATGTAAATGGATCACAGCTGAATTCGGCTGATGAAATACATATCTTCGGTTTAATCGTTTTGCCTCTCAGATATTTTACACTCCGTCCCTATCCAATATACATATGTAACCGTTCACGAGACAACCCTCTCCCTCGTTTTGGGACCTTAGGAAGTACCTTAGGAGTGCCTTAGGAGGACGGTCATATGTTTTAAAATAATTTGATTTCAGGCGGACGAAATATGAAATATGACCCAGTTAGATAATTTTATTTATAATTGAAATAGTGATAATTTCGGCAGAACTTTCATGGTGGGATATTTTTATATCAAATAATTTTGTTCGCATAAAAATTGATAGGATCATTTTTTTAAAAATAATTTTTATCGGTAGGGCAATTTTTTTATATGAAAAATTTTTGTCATATTTTTTATCAATGGGAAATTTTGTTCCGATATTTTTTTATGGGAAATAAAATTTTGGAATATTTTTTTTATGGGAAATCAAATTTTAGGATTTTTTTTATGGGAAATAACATTTTGGGACATTTTTTATGGGAAATTAAATTTTAAGATATTTTTTATGTGTAATTAAATTTCGGGATATTTTTTATGGGAAATTAAAGTTTGGAATATTTTTCTTTGGGAAATAAAATCTTGGGTTATTTTTTATGGGAAATTAAATTTTGGAATATTTTTGTATGGGAAATAAAATCTTGGAATATTTTTTTATGGGAAATTAAATTTTGGGACATTTTTTATGGGAAAATTAATTTTGAGATATTTTTTATCTGTAATTAAATTTCGGGATATTATTTATGGGAAATTAAATTTTGGGCTATTTTTTATGGGAAATTTAAGTTTGGAATATTTTTCTTTGGGAAATAAAATCTTGGGATATTTTTTTATGGGAAATTAAATTTTGGAATATTTTTTATGGGAAATTAAATTTTGGGATATTTTTTCACGGGAAATTAAATTTTGGGATATTTTTTATGGGAAACTAAATTTTGGGATTTTATTATATCGGATATTTTTTTGGAAATTTTCTATTCGAATTTGGCTGTGATCCGGATCAAAAATTTTTAAATTTCAGGATTTTTTTTTAAAAATAATTTTCAAAATTTTCTTTTCAAAATATGTCCCAAAAAAATCCTTCTCCGATATTATTTTACAAAAACTGTCTCATCAGTGAAAAATATCCCTATAAGAGAATTTGTACAAAGACAAACAAATTTTCTTGCAAATTTCCCTTTTCCGCTTCATGAGCTGCAACAACAAATAAAATTCCTCAACAGTTAATCCCCAAAATTATTATTCAAAAACAGAATCCACTAGAAATTGTCATTTACAAAAATAAAAATTCCCAAAATATAAGATTTTTCGAGAAATAAATTGTCCTATGAAACGGGAAAGAAATTGATTTCTCGAGGTCAGGGCAACAAGGCCAGAAAAAAGCCGGCATAGGAAAGATAAAGTTCGAGAAATGCTGGAAAAAGTTATGGAAATTAGTAAGATTCGAAAAATAAATTTTCTGACTTTTCCTGATCATTTTCTGATCTTGTTTTTTAACAACAACACTCCTTTTTTGACTTAAAATCGAATAGAGATGCTAGCGGGTGTGACAATAATTGCCCTGTAACCACTGCGACCACAAATGGGTCCATTATAGCACCCCGATGTGTATTAATTGAGTTTAATCAGCTTTGTGGTGGCTATGAAGTACAGCACCCAGATTAGTACAAACTTAGGTTGACTAGGCCATTACATTGAGCCACTTTTGTACCAGTTTAAAGTCGATTTGGCAGGAATCTAGTGCTTTCAGAGCTTCCTGACTGTTAGAGAAAATTCGAATTTTTTTGTTCTGGTATTTCCTGCTGATGCTTTCTCGTGTTCAGAATTCTATAGCTTGAACTTCGGCTTGGAATACGATGGAATGCTGCCCTTTGGCTTGGGATTTGTATTTTCTAACTAATTAGAATTAAGGGGTTAAAATCGGGTAATTTAAAAAATAGTAGATAGAAATTAAAGGAAGCGAACGGATTCCTTTTATTTAAAGCTCCAACGCATGACGCATGGACATTTCTGTCTTTGGGATAATGCCAAGAACCGAAGTTCATAGATCGAATTTATTGATCTGCAGCGCTATTAAATTGCTTCCCTAAAATTCTATTTATTTATTGTAATTAATTAATTTATAATTTATTTAGGAATTAGAAATTATACAGGGGGACCTCTTTCCGGTAATTTATTCCAACCGATATTTGATGTATCTCTCTCAAGTACATGAAATATCAAATCGAGAAGAATAGTCCACGATATTCTCTTAATATCAATTTTCCGTGGCATTTTAAAAATAAAACTTTTAAATAAATTCTTAAAATTTATATGTAGTTAGATCACCCATATCATCCTTTAAATGACTCCATTTTTAAAATTTTGAAATTTTAATTTATCCGTGAAATTACAGACATTTCATAAGAAAGTTACATTTTGTATGTTTTGTCCCCTATAAAACGCTCATCAAAATTCGAGGGTTCGGTTTTTTCAAAAATTTCTCTAAGAAAGATTTATTTAGTAATTATTTAGCAACAATTTGGTATGATTAGAATCTTCCAGTCTAGAACAAAATTTTTCTCCGAGACGTCCGAGAAAGTTTTGAATATTCCTGGACAAAATAGTCGAAAATCTCGATCTCAGATCAATGACATTTAATTAATTTGGAAAACCAATTGTCTGTCTGTCTATGGATTTTAACTATTAAATTGGACTTAAATTTATAATTAAAATAGGATTAATATTTAATTAAATTATATTAATAAATTCTTTTGAGGTTTTCTTAATTTTCCCAATTTAACCAAATTTGTTGATTCATTTGTCATGGAATATGTGAAAACAATTTCCCAAAATGATCAGCGATGGTATAAAAATTCAATTTGGTTGATCAAAATTAATAGAATTAAAATATGAATTTAAGGGAATTAGTGGGATTGAATATTTTAATTATTATGAATTAAATATTAAATAAATTAATTTTATTTAGTAATTATTTGATTAATTGATCTAAGATTCCTTTATGCATAATTAAATAATTCCTCCAATTACATTTCTATTTTCAATTAAATTTAATTACCACTTCTAAATATTTTTATATGATATAATATGAATTATTTTATTAACCGTTTTTCTTAAATAAAATTAATACGGAAGAAACTATACAAATGGAAAATAAAAATATGTGATTTATGGCATATGATTGTTAAAAGAAATGAAAAAGAGATATAACCGAGTATGAGATATCAAATAAATTTATTGAGGATGGGCTCGAAAAAATGTTAATATAAATTAAATATAATTTTTCTTTTAAATAAATAGCGTAAATAATTGTTAAGTATGTATGTATAGTTATAATTTTATTTTTATAAATTTAACTAGACCAACATAAGTATCCATTGTTGTAAATAGTTTTAAGAATATTTCCGATATTAATAATAAAATATTTCTTAAATTAATCCTTAAAAATATAGAAATTCATCTTATGAATAAATTATTTTTCGTCGAACAGGATATGTTTTATTTGATTTTTTATAGTAAATTCTAACGCTTAAAAAAGGATTTTCATGATCCTTACGTTTCACTTGTGGTTCATTGACCTCGTAAAAATCAATTTAAATTAGAAATTCACCGATTTTTCGTGATAACAAAAAAATTAAAAATAAAACGGAAATATTTCATTGATTTTCTTGTCAAGAAAAATTTATTCACTTAAGTTAATTATCATCGCCGTTTAAGATTACCTATTACCACTTAACACCGACTTAAGAAAATTGTCTATGGTAAAATCTTTTGATTTCTTTCAACCATCTTAACGAAACCAAGTACTTTTTACAACTAAATTGGTTCACTAAATATTAATGAAAAATAACGAAAAATAACCATTTTTACCAACGATTTTCTTTCCCCTTGAATACTATAGTACGTGAAATGTTTAAGTTCTTGCAACTTTGTGTATTTATTGTTATTAGTAACAAACGACAAAGTGGTTAAAAAAACGGCGTCGTTTTTTCTGTATTGTATTAGCAACTATCAACCAAAACAATACAATTAAATTTTTCAATGCAACAGTAAGTTTGTTGTAAAAGTTCAGACCAACCTATATTGATCATTATGAGCATAGGAAACTAATGCATAACGACAATAAGAAAAAGGGGTTCGTTTGTCTGATAACTAAACTCATACATTTACCAACAATCCTAATATGTATTATTATTTAAAAAAAAAATATTTTATAGAACCAATAGAGAAAGGTTCCAATATGCTTCTGTGCCATTTAGGGAACCCCCTAAATTATTTTAATATTTATTTCTCGATTTCTTTCATTTGGGACATTGAGAAGTTTTGGTGTCACCATTCAAATATTTGAAGGATTAGTTGAAATTTTGAAAATTCGAATATTTCGGGTTGTCAATGATTTGAAATTGATCAATAAAATTGGAAAATGGGTAGTCAATGATTAGGGTAAAAATAATAGAAAATTTATTTTGAGAAAATGGCTTTGCGTTGCTTAACAATTTTTAATTTATAATTAAATAGGATTTTCATGATAAGATGAAATTAAAAATGGAATTTTAAAAATGTAAGTTGGGAGGGAACCCCCTGTTCTTATATTATTAATTGATCCCCCTAATTATCACCTATTTATGTCCATTTCGAAATTTAAAATTATCAAATTTTCGGGAAAGGTATAACCGTTTTTCTGAACCCATTGTACTGACCCCCACAAATTCAGGGGGTTAATTATTAAAAAAATGTTGTTATATAATTCCCTCACTGTACCATTAGGTTTCATTTCTCATGATCAGTTTTCCCGATTCCGTAATAAAATTGTCTGGAAATTGAAATTTTCCGCGAAACTGTCAATAGAAATTCTATGAAATCAAAGGCTCGGGTGGATTTTTTTTTTTGAAAAAAGAATGGGACCTTTTTAAAAAAAAATTTCTTAACAATCTCTTTGGAAATTATTTAGAAATAATTTGGCATCTTATTCGACTTTTGGCAGGATATTAAAAATATAAGTTGTGAGGGGGTTCCTTCAACTTAAGGCTTAACATGTTAATAGATCACCTTCTTTCGAAAGTCATCCTTTTCCCGATGTTCCCCATATACCGACTCCTCTAAAATCAGGGGGCCCAATTCTTGAAAATGTTTGTTTTATGATTACCTCGCTTGACCCTTAGGTTTCATTTTCGTTTATTTGATTTTCCGATTTCTGAGATAGAATTTTCAGGCATTTGAAATTTTCCACCAGACTGTCAGAAATATTCTAAAAAATCGAAGGTCTGGGTCGATTTTTTTTCCAAAAAAAAAATGTCATTTTCTCTCCAAACAAAAGAATTTTTTCGTTCCTCGAATCTTTGTTCGAATTTATTTGATTTTTTAAAAATCGATTCTTGCTGGAATTTTAAAAATATATTGGGATGGGACCCCTAACTTTGAGGATACTCGTTGCATGTTAGTTTTTATCACCTAAGAAATTCAACTCCATCTTGAGAGGTCCGCATTTTCATGGATAATTTTTTTATATTAAAACTGTGGGTGTACCGAGCATCCTGCGTTTAAATTCGTAAATCTGTGACCTCAAATTTACTAAATTAATGTATTTCCCTGATGGCTCTCGACCAATGTTCCCTCTAAGGTGGACGCTCTTTCTATTTCAAGAAATTGGAATATAAATAAAATTAGGGGCGCACAGGCCAAACGCCACAGGGAACGTTGCTCTCGACCGACATATTTAGGGCACAACACGTTCCAAAATCGTTTTTTTTTATTCCGATTTGAATGTGAGTCACTATACAATGAACGAGTGACATGAAACACGATAATTAGATTTTAGGTGGAGGAGGTATCGTATCGGATAAGATTTTATACGCTTTGAAAATTATTTTCCATCCTAATAAATTTAAAATCAGTGAAATTCAAGATTTTCTGAAAAAGCTCTAAGAAAGCTCCAAAAGCTCATTAAAAGCTTTTATTTAAAATAATATTTTAGTTGCTATGGAATCTAATATTACATCCAATAAGTAAATTTAAATGAAATCGAAAATTTTCGATTAAAAGCTCTGTGATCAAATCAAAAGCGCTAAGAAAGCCTAATATTTCGGTTTTTAAAGTTATTTCTTTTCAATCTATTTTCTGTTCCAATAGTTTAACGTCATTCAAATTTAAAATTTTCTGAAAAAAGCTTTTAATTAAAACATTTAATTATTTATCTCCCGATAAATAAATTTAATATCAATATATCTCAATAATTTGACGTCCACCGAAATCTCAAATTTTCTGATAAAAGCTCTACAAAATTTCAAAGTATTTATCGGAAGCTTTTAATTTCAAATACAATTTTTCCATTACCGATTCAATTTTTTATTAAATTAATTAAATTTAAATAAAATCTTATTTATTACCCTATCATTCTAGGCTTACTTTAGGTACGCCTGTAGCAAAATTTCTGGTTATTAGATTCATTTTTGAAAAATAGCCGTACAAAAAGGACGATGGTTTTGTTAAAAATCGATTATTTCATTGATCAGGATTTAAAATTGATTTTAAACAGTGGGTGGATTTGAATGATCCTTAAAATTAGGTGATCGTAAGAAATTTTATACTTATTTTCTACAAGGATAATTGCTTATTTTTGCTTTTCTAGAAATTATTATTAGAAATCCTTTGGATGTTTCATTCAATAAGTTAAATTCGACTATCGACTGTCTTATTTAATTTATATTGCTCGCTACTACTACCGGAAACTTAAATTATAAAATTCAAAATTACTGTTTTATTTATGATTTCCGTTTATTTGTATGAAATGAGGTCTGATACTATTTTAAAATATATATATATATATATATATATACATATGTACTATATACTACTTTATATAGAAGTTAACAGTCATCATTGAATTTATGGGCAGTAATTTTGGCTGACCATTTTCGTGAAATGGGGTTGCATTAGACTATTCCATTCTAGTATGCAGTTAATATTAATTGAACACAATAATTCAATGGTCATTGCTTTTAATTCTAATTTTCAAATTTAACTTCAAAGTTTATATATTACAATTTATTTATTTATTATTTTTAATTTCTGTTACACATTTCCTTAAAAATAAATTAAATATTAATTATACATTACGAATATACAAATATTTTATTTTTTTTAATTAAAGCTAAACAATTATAATGGGCTCAGACTTGATTAAATAATGAATTAATTTCTTTAAAGAATTATATATATTTAATTAAATATTTAAAATCATCTGAATTATTCTTTATACACTCTCTCTATCTTATAGTAATTTTAACAATTTTTTTTCCATCTTAGAAAATAAAAATATAATTTATTGTAATTTTTCAACGGACAAATGGATTGTACAAAGAATGGTTAAAATAATATAATTATTAAAATTAATTATTTTGTCCAATAAAAAAAATAATTTAGCTGGCTGATGTCATCACAGCCGCCTAATTTCACTGGTAAATAAATATTTGTCTGAATATTGAATTTCAATAAGGAAATTTGAATAAAAATAAATCTTCTTCAAAAATCCTTATGATTTTCCAATTTTTTATGATTGGTGGAGGAGAGGGAGGGGTTATTTCGTGCGTATCTTGGCTAATACCTGAAGAGAGCATTGAAATTTAAAATTCGTTGAAAAGAACATTAAGAAACTTCCAAAAGCTTATCCAAAGCTCTTAATTAAAATATTATTTTATTCACTATCAAATCTAGTTTATTTCCCGATAAATAATATTACCAGAATGCATGTCGAATATTTTCTTCGGTCGAAAAAAGGGTTCGCACCTAGTAATTTGAATATCGGACATCTCGATTTTTGTCCGGATTTCCCGATAATTTTCTATGGATACACAAAAATGTAATGATGCAGAAAATTTTTTAATTAGTTTGGGAAAAATACAAAAATAACAAAACTAAACTTTTCGTACAAAAGCTCTGTAAAAAACTAAAAGCTCCCAAAAAGCTTTATTTTCCGAACCTCTTTTTTTACGTTTTAAAATCTATTTTCCATTCATATAACGAATCTTTAACAAAAATGTCTATTTTTCCAAAAAGGAAGCTTCAAAAATCTCGAAAGCTCATTGAAAGCTTAAAATTTAAATGTTTTTTTTTAAATGATTTGGAATCAAATTTTTATCCGATTCACTAAATTTAAATGAAAAATAAAATATTCGCAGAAAGCTTATCCAAACTAATTAAAGCACAATGAAAGCTCTAAGCTTCAATCTTAATTTCTTACGTCTAACAATTTATTTTCTATCCAGATAACGATCCTTTAGCGAATTTGTAAATTTTCCCAGAAAAAAGCTTCAAAAATCTCGAAAGCTCATTGAAAGCTTAAAATTAAAATGTCGTTTTATATGATTTGGACTCTAATTTTCCCCTGATTCATTAAATTTAAATGAAATATGGAGTTTTACCAGAAAGCTTGTGCGAACTGTTAAAAGCGCAACGAAAGCTTAATTTTTTCTGTTTTAAAATCTATTTTCTATCCAAATGTCGGTACTTTCACAACATTTCAAATTTTCTCATTACTCATTGAAAGCTCATTGAAAGCTTAAAATTAAAACGCCATTTTATATAATTTGGAATCGAATTTTTATTCCAATTTTTATTATTATACGTTCCAACTTAATTTTTTACGTTTTCAAATCTATTTCCTATCCAGATATCGGTCCTTTAACGAAATTTCAAATTTTCCAAAAAAAAAAGCTTCGAAAGCTCATTCTTCATTCATTCGAAAGCTTCAAGGGCAAACAAGGCCAATGCCTTTCTATAAAGGCTGTAACATTTCGTTAAGGGATCATAAAATTCTGCACACCTTATGGAGATGTTGAGCGCACGCCACTGAATTTCAGTCATCTCAACGTTACGTCAAAAGCCGTAGAGCGGTAACAAAATCTTATTGCAATTAATTATATTGCTTACGATTCTGCGAACCATTCTGGTTTGAGAAGATCTTCATAAATGTTTTAGGTCGAGTAGATATTAGATCCTGTCGACCTACAACCTGATAAAAAAAACGCCTGAACTGAAAATGATATCAATCAGACATATTAGAAATATCGAAATGCTGACCTCTGCAAGAAACGCAACATGCTTACCAAACAGACAGAGGTAATACAGTTGCCCCATGCTCAGTGACATTGGATCAAGTAGCACTCTAGCAATTTTTGTACTGAGGAAATTGATAGACTAGCCAAATCAGTAAACTACAACTAGTAGGATCCGGGTCGAGTATGGGGCTCTGTTGTGCAGGACACAACATTTCAAACCTCCCTCATAAAGAAAATACGTCATGCGACATGTCCTATTCCCATCTTATGATTTTGCTTACATTTTTTGTTATTAATAATTAAATAATCGGTTTAAGTGCAAAACAAGGTCCTCTGAGACTTCATCCCTGCAGTAAATTCGTTAATGGATTTATAAGATAGTTTTTGAATTAAGGTTCACGTCTATTTAATTATTTCTAATGTGAAACAAACGGGGTTAACATTTTACCGCTACTTAAATATCTAATTAATTAATTATCCGTAATAAAATCCCATCTTAATGACCTCATCCCAATACAAAATATCACAAAATTTTGTGATATTTGAGGACTAATAGGGCTAATATTCTTAGGACTTATGGTCAATGGGTTTATCAATTTTTTCCAGCCATTATCATCTCTTCTAATTTACCATACTCTGCTCTTCGACCTGAATGTCGAAAATACAATTTTTTAAAATACAGAAACCAATGTCCTTTGAATAAGAATTATATTGAAATAAGTACAAAATTAGGATGACCCTAAAGGCACAGATAAAGATCCCCTTTCTTCAGGGTATTTATTTAAATGCTTCAAAATTATTTAAAAAGGATTCGTTGGATACTAAGGAATAAGGGTATCCCAAATCCTTTAAAATCTCTTCACAGTCAATAAATAATAATAATAAAAATCGAAAATAATTGCCAAAACCAGAGTTTACTTTATCACATTATTCCTCATTTCTAAATGGCACCTAATCACTGCAAGTTCTAAATGACTAAGATTTAACAGAAACCCCCGCCCTTAAATATACTTAAAACATTTTTGTTTATCATGCGGTATTCGGGTCTTAAACAGTATCGAATCGGCTCGATACTGTGTATTTAACAGCGGCATATAACCGAACACTTGCGCAAAAAAGTTTATACATTTATGGCGTTCCTGAAAGTGGGTATCGTCCTCGCTAAGCGATACCGGACACCCGGCACACCGAAACGTCCATCGAGACGTAACCTTAACGGGTGGTTTCCGTGTGATATGGGACACCAAAAAATTCATTGCAATATCCTCACAATTCATATACTCATCGACTTTATCCCGAATGGCCTGCGGTAAATGGTATGTGTACAGGTACGCATAGTATTTATGGTAAAAGGCAGCGCCCGTCAACACCATACTCAATTCACAGCTATAATTTGAATTGTAATTCCACGCGACGTTATTATTCAAATCCCAAGCGTGGAAACGGCCGGGAAAGCCAACCACACGATCTCGATGCTCCCGCCACACCCGAAACCCAAATAGAATTTCGTCATGCCGTAAATGGGCGTCATCGTCAACGGATAGGATCGCTTCCGTTTCGATAACATCGAACGGAATGAAACGGTTGTTTAGGGAGTTACGTGGCGCACGGACAACAGCCACCTCAACACCAATGTCCGGCCATCGTAAATCTTCAACGGGCGGTCGAGGAGAATTCCAAACGACGACGACTTTATGGAGATAGGGTAATCCGTACAGGAGACTTAACGAATCCATTAACACCTGTTCCCGTTCGTACGTTAACATTACGATCGTAAATTGTTCGCGCGGATAATTCCCACCCAACGATTCACCAAATTCTTTTCCGGCTCCCCCCAAACCTTTACCGATCGGCCGGAAACCCATATGGGATCCGAGGAATTTCGCATCGGATGGTAGTACCGGATCGAACGGTAGCTGGGGATATAATGAAAATGGATCGCCCCAATCATTCCACGCTTCTCGCGATTGTATTAACAGAGCGGTGTAGTTCCGTTTAAACGTCGGACTCGGATATGGTGGTTCGATTGGCCCTAAAGACTCTTCCGGTTCGGCGTCCGGTAACGCCGGTTCCGCTTTTAATGGTACGAACGTCGAATTGAATACACTTTGGGCGATAATCGGACGTACAGGATGGGGTGGTATCCCTAAACGATCTCGTAATGAAGCGATTATTGTGTCAATGGTCGATTGAACGGAGCTTAGATATCGTTCCCAAATTAAACGACCCTGTCGCCGATAAGACAATAGATCGGGGTCGGAAACAGCTCGTAATAAAAAATGTAATTCGGTTACGCGACTTTTTGGTAGGAAAATAACCGATCGTCGCCAATCGATCGTTTCACCGTACGGTAATTCAATCTGATCACCACCCAAAATTACGGGAATCGCCCCAGATCGTAACGATTCAAATAAACGAGCTTGTAGGAGAGTGGAACTAACCTCTTGGTTACTGGGAGCTAATAACAATGAAAAAGTTGATTCCCGTAAGACGGTTTTTCGGGATGAGTCGGTGCCGCATAATGACCAATCCCTAATCGGATAAATACTTCTTGGTTCGGTCGCCAACAGACATTCAAATTGAAGTAAAAATTTATCTTCCGTTACACCATTTACCATTTCCTTTAAATGTTCGATAACCGAATCATCTAAAGCCTGATCAGATTTACTACTACCCCCCTTTTCAATCGATTGATTAATCGATTTCATTTCCCCTTGAAAACTTAATAAATACGTTCGGCGTGCTGGTACCATTGGAGCACAATCGGCCCACACATCACCACCGGGCGGTCCAAGTATCGGTGGTACAATGATATCGAATCCTCGTCGAAATTGCCATTCACTGTAACTCGATTGAACTAAAATCGATCGTCCGGTATCCTGTTCCCGGAAAGCGTTACCCGAACCAGCGCTTAAATCCCGTCGAGCTAAATTTATTAAAACATGATTACGACCATCACCACCCCAGTACGGTAGGTTCCGTAAACTGGTCACATTTAATGGGGTGTCGATTACGATCCGCTTCTCAATCGAATATCGATTGTTATTCACTTCGGATAACGCTTCACCAACCAAAACGAAAAAAACACAAGCCAATTTTGGATCTTTCGTTAAGTGGGCATTGTAACCCATCGTCTGCTTCACCGTTGTCTTTAAAAATCCATCAATATCATATCCATCGTTAACGATAACCGTTGTGTCCGGTTCGTATAAGTAAACGGGGAAACCGGATGTTAAGCTACACCGGGAATGATCGAAACAATTACTCATCCGACAGTATCGGGATTCGTCCATTGAAATTGGATTCAGTTTTGGTAGGAGGCGTTGGGGGAATAACGGTTTCGGTAATGCTAACTGTGGTGTGTTCCGTTGTACGGCTTCTTGTTGGGCGACCTGCGCCTGCTCAACCGATATTTTTAATCGATCCAATTCGGTTTGTTGTCGCTGCAGATCCTGTTTTAAATCGTCAATCTTTTGATTGTATATACTGATGTCGCTTTGTAACTTCTGACGGCGTTGCTCTAATTCCCGAAGCTCAACGGAAACGGTTCCCTAAAAAGGGAAAGATTACAGCGATTTTATAATTCAATGAAATAACTCACTTTAATTCGCATCATTTCCTCGATTCGTAGCTTCAATTCGGACGCTTTCATACTACCGAAATCTTCGTACGCATCCAGTTGGACACGAGATCGATGGACATCATTCTCATTCGTTTCCGTTTCGACCTGAAAAGATCCATTGATAGATTTTCCTCTAAAATGGACTGGAATTTTACTTACACTGATTAGATAGTAATGCGTTATCATTGGTACGATAATTAGGAATAACAATATCAAACAAATGACTTTATAGATTTTTAAATGCTTAAACCAATTGCAGATTAGCGTTCCCGGTCTCGGTGCATTATCGGTCATCATTTGATAGGTGGGCCCGGAAAGATTCTCTAACGATGGGGCCATTGAATGGTTATTTTTTGGTAAATGCGATATTTCATGAATTCCCTAGATGATATTTCACTTAAATATTAACATGCTTCTCGTAATTAGTAGATATGTTCGGAGATTTAATTAATTTAATTAAAATTAATAGCGATAAAAATATTTCTACTTAAATGTAAACAATCAAATGACAGCTGAGTGGGATTGACTATTGATAACAAAGGAGAGAGTAAATCCAGATTCCGTAGCATATATTTAGGCGGGAAATTAACCAAAACATTAAATAATAATTAATTAATTAATTTTTATTTAATAAATTACATTTTTTAAAAATATTTTTAAATTTTTATTTATTTATTTATCCAAAAAAAAAAAATGTAATACAATTTTATTTTAAATTAATAATAATTAATTGTAAAATCATCGTTTTGAATTTATTATTTAAATAAAAGAAAAACAAATAAATTGCCTGATAAAAGGGTTAATCTTAATAGGATAAATTAAATAAATTATCTATTTTATTTATAAAGAAAAATTATAATTTTTAGAATTAAAATTATTCGTTAAAAATTAAAATTTTTTTTAATTATACTTTTTTAATTATAAAAAATTATTCTAATATTTTAATTAATAGATAAATAATTTTTAATTCAAGAAATTCATGTATAAAAATTTGAATAGGATTAGAAATTAATTTAATATAATTTAATTCCCCTAATAATTACAGATAATAATTTAAATTTATTATTTTTTATTTAAATCTTCAGCATCAATTATTCTTTTATTTATAATTAATTTGTATACTTTATTTTTAAATTTTGTATACAATTTTCTGTACACCGGTCCCTCGATTTATACGGTACTCGATTTACACGGTACACGATTTATACGGTACTCGATTTATAAAAAAATAAATGGATGTCAGATTCTATGTGGATATTTATTTCTACTAATAAAATTTTTGTCATCGGCTTGGACAATGATTTTTTACCATTTACATACCAAGAAAAAATTTAAGATAGCAATTCAGAGCTTTCAAAAGCTCTGAGAGAAAGATTTAAAATTTAGTTTTTCAATTTCACTATCCGGCCCCTCAACTACTATTTTTTTTTGTACGAACACAAATGAATTATTTTTATGTAATGATTTTAATTATCAAATTAAATATTTTCTGTTTAAAATTTTGCTATCATCACCAAGTCAAATTTGGAAATAAGTAGTGGTTGCAGGAGCCGGATCATAGCCCAATAAGATCATTTGGGCTATTATTTTATTAGTTGTAAGAATGTGCGGCACTCATTGCGCACATAGCTTATTCACTTCCAATCCAATTCTATTAATTTATATGAAATCCGGAACTTTCGTACAAAAGCTCTGAATAAATTTAAAAAATCTGTAAATAAGCTTTAAGTTTTGAATACAATTTATCCGTTTTCAGATCTAATTTCAATCCGAATAATCAAATTTTAATCAAATAAGAAACGTTCTTATTAAAGCTCTACAAAAGCTTTTAATGCTCAAAGAACGGTTCAGCTTGGTGATATAATTTGGTTCGTATTGAAACCTGCTTTTCCATCCAATTAATTTAGATGTAAAGAAACTTAAAATGTTACCAGAAAAGCTTAAGAACTCAACGAAAGCTTTGAGTTTTAAATAAAATTTCATTCGTTTTGAAATCTAAATTTGATCCGAATAATCTAATTTTAATCAAATCTGAAGTTTCCGTACAAAAGCTCCACGAAAGCTTCAAAGCTAAAAGTGTAACTTTTGTTTGTACCATAATTTTACTCGTATTAAGACCTACTTTCCATCCAAATAATTATACAAAACTCAAAATGTTATGACAAAAGCTCCACGTAAACTTGAGACATCTGCGAAAGCTTTAAGTTTTGAACAAAATTTTTTACATTTGGAAATCTAATTTTTAACCGAATAAATAAATTTTAATCAAAACTGTAACTCATTTGCAAAAGATCCGCAAAAGCTTAAAAAATACTTTGGGTTTGGGACATAATTTTGTTCGTATTGACACCTACTTTTTATCCAAATAATTTATTCATTTCGAATTCTAATTTGTACTCTATTTGTATTTCCAAAAAAGCTCCACAAAAACTTATAAGCTAAATGAAAGCTTACAATTTTATTTGTATTAAAATCTCATTTTGCATTTGAATCATTAAAATGTAACGATACTCAAAATGTTTCTTTGTTTATGGTGGCTATCTTTCGAAAATTTTCGGGAATTTTCACTTCATAGGCCCTGGTTTTATATGTACGCCGTACGCCAGTGGCGTGCAGTCTAATGTGCGTAACCAATTTTTATTCCGGTAAATTACTAATTGCAAATTGCTAATAAATTTAAAATCAATGAAATTGAAGATTTTCTGAAAAAGCTTTAAGAAAATTCCAAAAGCTCATCGAAAGCTTTTAATTAAAATATTACTTTAGTCGGTATGGAATCTAATTCCTTTCCCAATAATTAAATTTAAATGAATACCGAAATTTAAAAGTTTAAAGAGTTTAAAGCTCTAAAATAAAATAAAAAGCGCTAAGAAAGATTTACATATCGGTGTACGAGTTATATATTTTTAATCTATTTTCTAATCCAATTATTTAATATCAATACATTTCAGAATTTTCTGAATAAAGCTATAGGGAAGTTCCAAAAGCTCATAAAAAGCTTTGAATTAAAATTCTATTTCAGTTATCGTCGAATCTATTTTTTCTCCCGATAACGAAATTTACAAAAGTTCCGAAAATTTCGTTAAAGGTTAAAGTTAAAAGTTTCGGTAAAAGTTAAATTTACTTTCTGACTAAATCTCTGTAAAATTTCAAAGTGTTTATCGGAAGTTTTTAATTAAAATACCATTTTTTTTTCATTCCCGAAACAATTAATTCAATTTAAATGAAATCTCAAATTTTCGGGGAATTTCGGGGAAATTTAAAACTCTAATAAAGCTTTGTTTGACATTTAAATTAATTCATTCGGATATTTTTTATATCAAATTAATTTATGTTTAAAGAGTTGTCGAAATTTTATGATAATCGCTCCAACAAAGCTTTCCAATATTTCTACTTCCCATCTAAAAGGATAATTGTATATCAAACCGAATAAATCTCTAAAATCTGTAAATCCATCCATTCTACTTATTTTCAGGTTAATTAGGCTCGTTAAGAAAGCTTCCAAATTACTTGCGCAAAAAATAATTTAAGGGTTGTTTTGGAAATTACTAGGAAATTTTTGGGAAATTTTGTTTTATACAGAATGATCCAAAGTGCAACCCTATATGATAAAGGCTGTAACATTTTGTTACTGGATCAATAAATTTCTACACACCTTATGGAGATGTTGACCGTACGCTACTGATATACACTGTGTCTCGTTTTACACGATTTCGAATTACACGATTTGTCGCCGAACATATCTACCGTGTAAATCGAGGGCAATGTACTTTACTTAAATATTACTATTACAACTTCTACACTATTAACCAACCATTTAAAAGCACAGCTTAAAAGCTTTAATATCCGATCTCAAATTTTTATGTGTCCAAATAGATTATTAATCCTGCAACGTAATTGCAAAATTCCTTCAATAAAAAATAGCAAAGTCTCCGAAAGCTCATCGAAAGTTTAAAACAACAATTTTATTTTATATATTATTTTATGTGAAATATGACATTTATGCGGAAAAGCTTTGCAAATAATTAAAAGCTCCGAGAAGCTTTAGGTATCAAATTCAATTCTATAGGTTTTTAAACCTATTTGCATCTAGATTAGGATCGTTTAACAAAATGTCAAATTTTCCAAAATAAAGTAATACAGAAATTTTTAAAGCTCATCGAAAGCTTAAAATTAAAATTTCATTTTATACATTTTAGAATTTTATTTTCACCATATTCATTAATTTGATCTGAATTATGACATTTTCACGAAAAGCTTTAGAAATAATTAAAAGCTCAGCGAAAGCTTTCAGTTTCGAACCCTTTTTTTGGTTTTTCATATCTACTTTTCATCTAGATTAGGATTATTTAATGAAATTTAATATTTTCTTAGAAATGTGACAGGAGTCTGAAAAGCTCATCGAAAGCTTTAAATTTATTGCTGCACCAAATTTTGAAATTTATTGCTGCACTTGAAATTTATTGGCATTGAAACCGGCTTTTCATCCAAATAATTTAAATACAACGAAACTCAAAATGTTACGCCAAAGCCCAACTTCAACATTAAACAACTGCGAAAGCTTTAAGTTTTGAATAAAGTTTTACTCATTTTCAAATCTAATTTTGATTCGATTAAATAAATTTTAATAAACACTCTAATTTTCCTACAAAAGCTCCGCAAAAGCTTAAAAAATGCTGTGGGTTTGGGACATAATTTTATTCGTATTGACACCTAATTTTCATCAAAATAATTTTACAGCAACGAATCGCAAAATGTTCCGACGAAAGCTCAACATAAACTTATTACGAGCTCAGGGAAATCTTTAAGTTTTGAATAAAATATTACACCTTTCGAAATTAGAATTTTTATTCAAATAATTAAATGTTTATCAAATCAGAAAATTTAATAATAATTTTAGCGAGTGGGGGATTGGTAATATGGAGAACGGTAGGCGATACATCTCTACCAAAGGGGATGATATCAAGATGGAGATATCGTCCAAATGGAAGCGGAGAATCTTATAATAATTTTTATATAAATTATTTTATCATTCAGTTATTTTTTAAAATTTATTTAATTAAAATCTACCGATTCAGTTCGGAGTTGTTATAATTTTTCTTTGGGTTTGTTGAATTATTTTAATTAAACATTTTAAATAATTTTTCTTTTCGAATGTTTAATTTAAAATTATAGGTCCGGAAGAAAAATAATTTTTATCTAGACCTTTTACTTCGTTTATTTTTGTCTACTTTTCCCAGATCTTTTTTCCGACTTTGGCTCACTTTTTACCGACTGAATAATTATTTACCCTAAGTCCCATTTCTATGAATTTTCCTGGCCATTTTTAAGTAGTTCTCGAGTACCTAAATTCAGAACTTTAAGCTGATGCGAGAATTGCAAATGGGAGTATATCAAATATTTATGATTTCTAAACCTAAATTACATCCCCAAAGGACTGAAATAATTTTTTAATTATTTTATAAACTCAGGCAATAGGGTTTATTCCGATCTTTTGATTTATTTCTTGGGCCTAGATCGAACATCTGGCTTAAAATACAAAAACAATAAAAAAATAAAAAAAATAATTTGAAAATAATATAAAATAAATTTTGAATCATATTTTTATTTTTCCATTATCTTTTAAACTACAATTTGGAATTCTACATTTTAAATTTAATTATATAATTAATTTCTATATTAATCTTAAAATTAATAATTAATTATTCCCCGAATAGACATAAGAATATTTTAAATCATTTATATCAAATTAATATTTTGCTTTAATATTATTTGATTTAAAAACTAAAAAATTGTCAGTCAATTAAAACTAAATTAATTGATTTATTTTACATTTTATATTAAATCTTAAATTTAATTTAATTAATTAAAAAGGCATTTCTTTTTTGTTTAATTATTAATTTTAAAATGTCTATTTTAGTCTATTATTATTTAATATTATTTTTTATTTACGATTTTCGTTTTCTGAATTTTTTAAAAATTATAACGAAAATATTTAAAATTAATAAATTTAATTTATATAATTTTATAATAAATATTTCAATTATTTTTTTGATTTTCTTTATTATTT
>JANTOP010065550.1:0-41766 GCA_027564815.1 Symmerus nobilis | reverse complement strand
TTCCATTTGGAAGTTTCTATGACTTATTACGCGATTATTTAACGATTGAGGCTAGGTAGTCAATCTAGCGCTCAACGAAATAAATTAATAATTGATCATAAAATTATCATAAATTTAATAAGACGCCGCCTGATCATTATGTGATCAACCAGTTAATTAATTAATAATTGTAATTAATTTTTTATAGTTTATTGATCGGAAGATTACGTATAATTTTTATTATATAATAAATTGTAATAATAATTTTATTAAGATAATTGTCGTGTCGTAAGAATACTTTTTTTTTTAATATTTTAGCTAATCGTTAAATATGTTAATGAGAATTTCTTTTAAATTAATGGGAAATTTATGATAGCTAATTTTTTTTACGAAATTTTTAATCTGTATCCAAATAATATTCGTATATAAATTAATCGATATCCGACTAGATAATTTAAATATATAATTAATGGAAAAATAACCGTTATTATTTAATTAATTTATTTATTATTTAAATAAAAATTTACCTTTCACAAAACGAAAGCCTCAATCCCGTATGCCCGTACAGTGGATTCTTTTTTGTGTCCATACAGTAGCTGCAGCTACAGAATGAATATTGAGATCCGTACATACTATGATCTTCAATATCCATAAAATCACAGCATCCATCATCGTATAGACTTTGGGGGGCACCAAAATCTCCTGATTGACTTGCACGTGATCTATATAATGGAAATTTATAATTAATAATATTTAATCAATCATTATTAGGTGGCCGTTTAATTTATATTCTATTTTTTTGTATAATAATTTACAAATTAATTTCGTAATTATTTTGGTTAAGCAATTTTATTGTACCGTTTATATTCATTAATAAAATTAAAATATAAAAAATAACGACATCCATTTTTGGTTGGAAGTCGGATTCGAAATTTCGAGAAAACTACTTTTCGAGTCATCTGCTTACCCAAAGACAAATGTTATATTATATTATATGACCCCTAGGTACGTCAACTACTCAGAATTTCAGCACTTAGAAGTTCAGATATCGAATTCCTAAGAAAACAATATTCAGGAGTAGGCCTATAGTAACAATTTTTCAGATATCTGTTTTTGAGAATTTTTTTTTGGAAATTATTAAAAAAAAAATAAATTTATTTTCCAAATTCCTTTATTATTATTTTTTTTTATTATATTTGAGAAATTTTATTAATATGTTCTAGCCAATTTTTGATGTTTTATTTATATGCCGCAAGTTGTCTGTTCAAACCTGCAACAAATTAGGCTATGTAGCTTGAGGTAGGGTAGAACTAACGAAGCTAGGGAATTGATAACTTTGACTACGGTTTGAGATATTTTTCAAAAATATAACAACCATTTTTGTGAGGAATCGTCTAAATGTCCGATATATACGAGAAGTAATTATTATTTGAATGAAATTTATTTTTGTTGAGAAAATATGAGTTACTTCTCCGGAAATATTTAAAAATGTGCCAGAAAAGTCTTAGAATTTCTCCCAAAATTTGCAGAAAACTATTCTAGACTAAATGGGATTTTTATGGGATTTGAATTATATTTTATTACTGGATCGAAAAATTCCTAAGAAAATTGATGTACTCCGAAACTTTCTCCAAAATTATAAGTAACTCAAGAGAAAAATTAAAGTTTTCTAAACCTTAAACCTCCCCAACATCTAACATACTTTAGAATATATTTTAAACATTTAATTGCTCTAAATTCTAGATTGCTTTAAGAAGTATTTTGAATAATCTGGCATATTTTCGTCCATTCAAATCCGTAATGGTATCTAATTAATCAGGTGGCCTGCGGGCATTTATTCATAACATAATTGAGCCATGGAATGGAGTAGAATGAAATTTTGATCAAATTACAAAAAATTCCTAATTGAATATTCCCAAATCCAATAATTAGAAATTTTTTGAAGTTGGTTGATGTGAATAATTCAATATCTCTTGAATTGATTATCACAAATTCATGAAAATTAGTTGAGATGTATAACTTATCCCCAGATATTAAAATTTAAAAAAAATGGTAAGTCCCTCTAGATTTGAAAAATTCCTAATTAAATAACTCTGGAACTGATAATTAGAAATTCATCAAAGTTGGTTGTAGTGAACAACTCATCTCCCAATATTAAAATCTTAAAGAAAATTGGTATGTTCTTATCGATTCAAGAAATTTCCAATTAAATCTAGAACTAGTCAACGAAATTTGCTAAAATTTTGTTCAAGTAAAGGAGTTTCCTCCTAATTTAAAAATTTTAAACATTTCCTATTATTAGTTCTGTAGATATTGAACTAGGAATTTCTTGAATCCATGAGTACTTACTTATCTATTTTAGTTTTATTTTTTCTATTAAATGTCCTATTCTCAAGATATTTAAATGGGAATTTCATGAAACCATAAGAACTCATAAATTTCGGGAGATTAGTAGCAACTATTATGAATTTCTGATTTTCATTTCAAGAAATATTATTAATTATCCTAATTACCGAATTTGGTAAGAATTTTCCGAAAATTAGCAGAAAATTATTCTACATTTGATTGGAAGAATTTGGGAAATTTGTTGGTGGAAAAGTTCCCTTTAATATCGCAGAAATATTCATACATTTTTCCTAATGTAACCACATTGTCTCAGAAATTTTTTTGATCCTAGAGGAAAAATTATACAAAATTTAGGATTGAAAAATAATGGATTAGGAAAAATATTTGAATTTTTTTTTGGAATTTTATTTTTATTTCGAAATTCAAAAAATAATTTTTAATTTCATTGAAATTTCACAGAAATGTTCGAGGATTTTTTTAACAATTCTAGAAGTAATCTGAATATTTTCAGAAATGTCCACAATTTTCCATTGGAATTAGAATATTCGCCCATAATTTGTTGGGATTATATCGGTTACTTATCCGTGAGCTTTTAGATTCTTTATGGGACATTACGTAGCATATAATATGCGTTTGACCCAAACTCGATTGTTTTGGTTATAAATTGGTATGAGTCTATTAATGATTCAAATTAATTACCGGTAATATACGGAAGAAACAGGGGAAAATAGGAAAATATCAAAAAATATTAGGAAAAATTTTCTAATTTCGCTAACAGTCGAGGAAAGTTAAGAAAAGTCGAAAACCTTAGAAGAGATTCCTAAATTAATTTAAATGGTTCAGGTAAGTTCCGAAAACGTTAGTTTGATGAAAAACGGGAAGAAATCTCTTTTCAATTTCAGAAAAATTTCAAAAGAAGTCAGGAAAATTTTAAATTAGTCGTGAAACGACGTACAGTAATGAAATAGTCTGAAAAAGGTGAAAGAAAGTTGGAAAAAGTATTAAAGATCGGAGAAATGAAGAAAGTAAATAAGAGTCGGGAAAATCGACAAAAATGTGGGAAATTTAGGAATATCTAGAGAAAGCAGGCGAAAAAGTCCGAAAAATCAGAAGCGATAGGAAAAAAAAATCTGTAGAAGTTTGGAAAAATTTAGTAAAATTAGTAGAAGCCAGAAAAATCGGTAAAAATCAGGAACAGTAGAGAATCGTCAATGAAAGTGGAAAAAATATCATTTTACCGAGTTTCCTAACTTTTTCCAAAATTGAAAAATTTTCTGAGTTTAAATTCGATTAACTTTGAATTTTTTTAGTCTTTTCTGACTCTTCCTAGGTAATTAATTCTAAAAACATAATAATTTAAATTAATTTTTAATTAATACAGCAGAAATTTAAAATTATCATTAAATGATAATTTTCATTTGCTTAATTTCTAATTTCTGAGCGTACAAATTATTAAATATAAAATTCATAATTAACTTTTGATAAAATTTTAAAACAAATATTTTCGGAGTTAACATCCATTCCGAATTGATTTCTTAAATATTTTTTTAAAAAACATGAATAATTTTTTTTTTAAATTCTTCTATTTCGTGATTGTTGTTATTTTATGCTCCATTGAGATTGAAATTGACAACAATTTAATTTTTAAATGCATAAACAATACAAGAAATATAATTTTTTTTATTATGAATTCAGATTACTGTATATTTATATTAAATTAAATAATTATCGTTAATATTTAATTTCATACGATCAATATTTCTTCATATACGAGAAAATTATCCGTGAATGCTGATATAGCGGGAACGGAAAGAAAATTTATAATAAATTATTGTTTTGAATATTCATTTACTTTTATTTTACAAAGTGATGAATAATTATTTATTCATCGGTTATGCCCAGTAAAATATTGAATACATTTTTATTCATCCCGATCGGCTTCAAAAATTCCTAACTTCGGAGAAAATATATAAAATAAATAATTATTTTAATAAAAGAAAATCAATGAAATGATTTATTTTACCTTTTCGACTTTGGATCGACTGTCTCAACAACCACATTCCAAGTTCGATGTATCAAGTACAGTAAAAACAATACCCGTGAACTTTCTGGTTCCGGTGGTGTTAAGTGACCCCGTTTACTTGTACTCTTCTGACTGCGACCCATAGTTGAATGACCCCACCGATCACGTCCAATTGTTTGATTTGTTGATGCTGCATTCCCCATTTCTAATATGTATTGATCTTATAATCTTAATTTAATTATTATTTCTCGTTAATAATTAATTTCCATATTTACTGGTTTTTCAGATCAGATTGTTTTCACTTTTCCTATTAATTGCATTTTTCTGGTTTCGATCAACACTTGTGTGTGTTCAGCTTGCATCAGTGATGCAAATAATGCATTTTAATATCTTTGAACTTCTTTTCTTTTTTTTTCGTTGGAAATTTTATTTCTCAATAAACATATGGTTGTTAAATGTTAAGAAATTCAAAATCGTATTTTAATTATAATTGTCAATTTCTTTCAGAGCGGGATAATCTACATTCGCTGTATACTTTCTTTCAAATTCATCTTCCATTCGTAAATTCTGTTTGGCAATTATCTTTGTTAATCTGTAACAAGAATTATGATATTAATATCAATTTTAAAAAAAATTTAGAAGAGAATTAATGTAAGATTTAAAATCATTTCATTATAAATAAAAATTTCTAACCGGTTCATTAACATAAGTATGTAGTTAACATCTCATCTACTATTTTACGACTTTTAACATAAAAATCTTATTGTCTTCAGAAGACATGATAATCATTTATTTGTTTCTTTCAATATTGTTTTTTCTTATGCATTTTAAACAGATAATTTCTTGCGTCCTATTTGTTCAAATTAATTAAAATTATCTTTCTATTCAAGTAGATTCGGTAGATTGATATTAATTGCTACTTATTTGACACGTTGTTTTACTAAAAGTAGATCATTAAGATAAAATTCAGGGCAGATTCAATAATTAATTAATTTACTAATCTTATATCTAATTTTAATTCTAAATTCTACTTATATTACTATTTGAACAACCTAAAATTCCATATTCTCTTAAAGGATACTAACTACAATAAATGACTGAATTCCTGATTGAATATATGAATAAATTATATATTTATCTACATATATTATATTTAATATGGACGCCTTTCAGAAAAGGGACCTCTTTAAACCTTTATGGTAAATGGTTGGTAACTAATGATCCATCTAGTCAGCTAAAATGAATTATCATTATGTGGGAATAAAAATCCCACTGCTACTTTTACTAAAATTTATTATTTTTAAAGGGAAATAATTAATAAAAATATTAAATTAATTATTTGATGATCAGGACTGATTCTTCTTAAAAGCTATAGATTTTTCTTAAATTTCTTATACCTTGAACATTATTTTAAAAACTGAAGATGTGCTTTCCCTTTTTTGGTCTTACAATTTTTTTTATTGCTATTTATTTATCTTAAATTTTATCCTACTGTAAATTAATTATTAATTTTTTAATTCAAAATTGAACCGTAGAATTATAATGATGGATTTCGAATTTTTAAAATTTCGTAATCGGGAAAATTGTTAAGATCTTAACAATTAAATTAAGTTAAGTCGAAAAGGATAGTAGAATTTATTTCTGCTATTTTTTTCAATTTTATTAATTCATTGAATGTGCGATTTTTTGAAAATTTCCTCAAAAATCAAATGTAAAACAAGAATTAAAGATTTTGGACACAAAATTATACCAAGGAACATTTTTTCCCGAAATTTTCTAATTTCATAATGACAAATTATTTCTAGTTAATTTTCAATGAGATTTTATTATTTTGAAAAAAATCAACCGTTTTGAAATATTTTTATTATTATTTTGGTATCTTATTTTCGGGAAATTTGATTAAGGAATAGAAGAAAATTATTATGCGAAATTAAACCTAAGGATTTTAGTGAGGAAATTGTAGAAAAACTTTTTTAGAAAATCAACCATTCGATTATAGATGTGGACATCAAATAAACGGTGATTATTCAGGAAAATGGTTATAATTTCCTACAAAATTTGAAATTTAAAAATTTCGAAGACAATTCCATTAGAGGATAACTAGGGGGATCTATAAGTACCATAAAGTGAGGGGGTCCCCTTTCCCCTTAATTTTTTAAATCCGCTTAAAAATCGAATTTTAAAAATTCGTTAAAGTCATTTTAGTTTCATTCGAAATTTTCCAAAGAATATGTTAAAAGTAAATGTTTCCAAATTTTAAAAATTTCTAAAAGTATTTTAAAGAAAACAACAACATTTTTTGGGGAAAAAAATCAATTCTCTTTTCTTTTTTTTTATAAAACCCCCACGCAAACCTTCGGTTTTATAAGATTTTCCTTTCGGATTTACCTTTAAGATTTTTACCTAGAAATTATTATTTTCGGAAAAATGTATTACGGAATGGAAAATCTACTTAAACATAAGGGTCCAGTTAGGAAATTGTAGAACAAAGTTTTTCAAATTTTTAACCACCTGATTTTATAGGGGTTGATACATAACAACAACAGGAAAATGGGTATTTTTCATAAAAATCGTTAAAGCTTTCCGACAACTTTAATATTTTTAAATTTCGAAACGGAAACAAATAGGGGATGATTTGGTACCAATACCAAAAAATTTGGATGTCTACACCCAATTGATATTTTTAAAATTCCATGAAAAATAGAGTTGTAAAAAACCAAGGTTTTTCTAAGAATTTCTAAGAAAAAAATTTTTTTTAAAAATCTAATGATGCCAAAATATTTGTAAATAATTAAGAAAGATATTTTAATAAGAAAATTTTTGAAAAAATAAATCTTTTTTTGGAAAAAAGTCGATCTTTTCAAACTCATAGAATTTTATTGATATTACTTACGTGAAAAACTTAAATTTCCGGGAAATTTTCCGAAGGAATCGGAAAATTTGAATATGCCGGAATAAGCCTAGCAGTATAGTTAAAAAATTTTAGAACAAACTTTTTCAAAATATTAATCCCCTGATTTTATATCCTAAGTACAAGAGGCCCCATCGCAACACATATATATTTTTAAAATTTTTTTCAGTAACAGAATTGAAAAGAATCCAATGAGTTTGTAGGAAAAATAATATTCTCAAAAAAAGTTTAATTTAATACCGCCGAATTATTTCTAAGTAATTAATGAAAAGACTTTCTTAAAAAAAATCTTTGAAAAAATCAACCGTTTTGATTTTCACGCGAATCTTCAATTTTATAGAATTTTCCTGACATGACTCAGGGAAACGGTCATAATTTATCGAAAGATTTAATATTTTAAAATTTCAAAATTAATTCAAATAGGGAATAATTAGGATGATCTGTTATTATCATAAGGTCGACAGATCCCCTCAAAACATATATTTTTAAAATTCCGTCAGAAATCGAACGGTGAGAACAATAGATCCATTTATATCTCAAATTTTCATACAATTTTTTAAAAATTTGTCCAATATTGGTTCTAAGTAATTAATTGTTTGAAAACATTTCCCGTTTTTTTTGTTCCTTTTGACCCCTAATAATTTCATAATCTAATGATGCCAAATTATTAAAAGTAATTAATTACCGGGTTTTTTGTTTAGCTAAGAAAATCGATCCAAACTGAATTTTCCTGACAGACTCGTCACACACTTAAATTTTCGAAAAATTCTATTGTATTAAAAAATCATAAAATCTGGTTATATGAAATTAAACTTAAGGGTACAATCAAGACAGTGGTGTGCGGTTAAAATCTCATGAGATGTGCAGAATTTTATGACTTGAGAATGCCAGTATTCCCTTCATACATAACATTAATGAAAAAGGTTATAATTATCCATAATTACAGGTCTAATTGTTCGAATCTTATGGGAAGAAATTTTTAAAAAAGCCCCTCGAATAACCCTCGAACGTATAGGAAAAAACATTAAAAGGAAATGTAACTTTTTGAGGATATACCTGCAATTTCTCGGAAAAATTAAAATCTTTAAATCTCGAAGTGAAATCATTTAAAGGGTGCTTTGGGTGATCTAATTACATAAAAATTTTAAATAGTCATCCTACAAGTCGTATTTTTAAAGTGACCCCAAAAATCGATGTTAAGAAATTCTTCAACTTTCCACTCGATTTGGAATTTCATATACCCACCGACAGATTCGGAAAAACTTGAATATTCAAATTGCTCCTAAAAATATTTAAATCATCATTCTCGTCGAATTTCATTATTATTTTGAAAATTTGATGATCTGACTTATTTTTTTAAATTAATAAGTTGAAAATGAAGCTTTAGAATTAATAATAATTTGACTCGATTTTTTGGACCAATTACTCTATATTTTTTTCCGACGAGCCATCGTTCGATTTTTAAGACTAGTCCAGGTAAAATGTTTGACCAATTCGACCTTTACCTCACTTTTTTCTAACCAGTCCAGATCGAATAAAGTAAGTAAGTAAAGTACTAAGCCCAGTCTGAGGATAAATCCTAATTTTCCTAGATTTTTTTTTGAAATTTTAAATACTTTCTCTTTGTTTTTTAACTGATTAATAAATTCTCCCGCTTTTTATTAGCTATTCTCGATTTCTTTAAATTTCTTTAAAATTAAAAAGAAAATTTAAATAAAAACTTGAAAATATTCTCAATTTCGGAGAATTTGACTATAAAAAACATATCGTTGAACTCCAAAAATGTCATGGAAATAGAAAATTTAATAAATAATTCGTATATTTTTAACTTAACTTAATTTAACGAAAATTTTTTAACTTTGATAACAAGAATATCTTTACTCCCAATTTTTAGAAAGGAAAAATTAGAAAATCTGTCTTTTGTACCCTAATGTCGGGCATTATACGTAAAAGTAATAGGATTTAGACAAGTGGCGATACTTTTGAACTTTTCTCGAGCTAACGATTTTGAAATTCCTGCATCCCCAAATTTTTACGATCATTTCTAAATTTTTAACGACCATTTCCGATTTTTTCTTCATTACTTTGGCTTTTAGAATTTAAAATGTTAGAGAAAATTCAATGTTAATATTCGATATTAATATTAATATATAAGAAATTCGAAAATACCCTTGGAAAAGGTCAGTAAAAATTCCATTAACCCAAAAATAGAGTGATTATAAGTAGTCAAATGAAATAATTTTAGTATTGATTGATATATTTATCAGATGTGCTATGCACCTGCTGTACATTAGATTGCACACCACTGAATCATGAAATTCTAAAACAAACTTTTTCAGAAAATCAACCTATTATCCGGTATAATTTCCCTGAATTTAATATATTTAAAGGAAATAAAATATTAAACTCAATTGGTACTATTGACTAATTTATTTTCAATAAATTTTATAAATGGTCGGGAAAAATTCAAGAAGATAGGAAATTCTCAAAAAGTTTTCAGTTAGTTAAGACAAAATTTCCTATATTCCCATTCCGAGGAAAATATTTCAAAAATTCTGTAATTCCTCCAGCAAATCCTTGAGAAAGAAAAGTTCTCCTCCACAATGAAGTACAAAATATAAATATGGACAAAGTGTCCCCTTTTCTGGTGTCGGTCGGTATGCTAGGTCCACATAATAAAGAAATTTATAAACACGCAACGGTTTTTATATTTAATCGGTCATATTAAATCTTGTTCTACAAATTTATGAATAAAACGGATTTTGTTTTGCTTTTCATTTTTTATTTTCTTTATTTATTATTTTACCATAAATTAATTTGTTTATAAGTTAGTGTGTGAAGAAATTATGACGTTTCCTTTGTATTATCTTAATTTCTGGTACACGAATATTAGAAACCAAGAATATACACGGTTTAGGTATAACAAGTTTCTTGCTTTCACTTTTCCAGTTTCTTTTCCATCTCAACCTATTCATATTTAAATCCATTAAATCCTAAAAATTAATCTGGAGATGAATAATTGAATAATTAAATTATATCCCGAAACCATTAATCTTCAAGTCAAAAATTTCAACAAATAAATTTATCAATTATATCTTTATCAACATAACGTCTTATGTTCGTAAATATAACTACTCAATTTACAAAATAAATTGCAGAATAATTATATTAGAACGAAATGGTGTAGGCTTACTGAAAAAGTTAGATGGGGGTCAAGGCTAAGACATATGAAATGTAATTTATTTCTTAAGAAATTCCGTAATCAACTTAAATCATGGGTTTGAATAAATATCCAATATTAAATTAGACTTGTTTTATATTCCTGATATAAATATCATTTACATGAATTTCTCTTATTTCAATTTATATATTTATTATCCAGTTTACCAGACAGTTTAATGCATTAATATTTATCAAATTGAATTGAAAGTGCATTATATTGCATTACACCTCCAATTTATAATGCAGTTAATTTTAATTAAATTTGTTTGGGAGTTGGGACAATGCAAGATAATGTTCGTCGCTTAAGTCTTTCATTTTTATACGTATTAATTGTTATCATTAAAATTGATTTTTAATCGATTGCTTAAGATTTTATTGAACCAGGAAAAGAGTTTATGAATTCCGGAAATCATTCCCGTTACGATCATCTCGTATTCGGACGTCTTCTGAATAATAAATTTTTCTCTTAATAAACATCCTGCGAAACGTTCCCATTTATTATAAATTCGATTATCTGATGTATTTAATTTAAAATATATAAATAAAATAAATGCTAAATATGGTCAAAATATATTATTATTTTTATGGTTAAGAATTTCATAAAAGTTGCGCTTGGAAATAGCTAGAAAATAAAAAATTTACAGATAAATGGTCATGCAATTTGGTATTATTGGAACGACAGAAAAGAATCATGTTTTCAGATACGAAAAACAAGTTTATTACAAACAATTATGGTACTTTTAATATAGGTTACTACCAAGCACTTATATTTGCTACCTAAAATATTTAAAATTAATTCGAATCGATAAGGAAGTTTTGGGATGTTGAATAACATTCAATTTAATTTAATAATTTTAAATAAAAAGATCGAACTGATCTCATTCATAAAATTGAAACTCTGTTTTATCGGAGAAATACCAAATTTAGAAGTCTGATAAAAATCCTACCCAAATAATTTTCTTATGAAATACTTAACAAAACCTACATTTCTTTCCAACCAGTTCTATTCCGATGCAGAGAAGAAATAAAAATGCATTGGCAACACCTTTTTATTTTATTTCTTATATTTCATACCTTTAAAAATAAATGCTATATGGATGGATGTCTTATGAAATCTAATAGAACTTTAATGTTTAATTTTAATATATTTCTTCGGGGCTTCTTTCAATAAATATTCAGATATGGAACAAATATAATATAAAAATGTTAGAATAATTTTCTTATTGGCCTCCGAGGCTTATGACCAACTTCTAATATTATTACTTATTATTTTATGATATATTCAATGACATAATTACAATTATTTTTGAATCGGGAGAAAATAATATTTATCGATTTTAGATAATGGATATTTATTTATTAACAGATCTCAATACATGTATAGATGTAAAAAGAATCTATATTCTTGACCTTAATTAATTTTCTTATATATAAGAAAAAAATTATCTTAAGAAAAACTTAGATAAACTGAGAGAAGCAAATAAATAAAAAAACGTTCAATTTGACATACATTTATATATAAATTTTAATTCAATTTAATCTTTTATTTCAAATTACTTCTAAAAATAGATACATTCGAAAATCCAAATTAAGATTTTTGTTGATGGGAAAGATGCGATTCTCTTGTACTGGCGAATATAACGCATAGAATGATACCATTTCTAAAAAATCTAATTTATTATAATATTACATCGTTAAATTCGAGTGATAATAAAAATTATTCATTTATTTTTATTACTCTTCATCAAATCTTAAATTACTTACATATGTTCTAGATATGCTATTAAATAAATAAATCGATTTAAGATTTTCTCATTTCTCATCAAATGTTCGTAATAAATGGTTATGATTTTTAATGATTATTTATAAGCGAATCATTAGAATTGAAATTCCTTTTAATAATAGTCGTTTAACTTGACCGATATTCAGTCAATAATCAATACAATTAACTTATGTATTAAATCGATTTAGACTTTAATTGTTTTTCCGTTATAATTAGATGGTTATATGGTATTGCTTGAGCGAATCTTCACCCAAAACATTTTCGCCCATCTTCCATCGTTATATAAGAAATAATAGAATTTTTTATATTTTATTGGTAGACGGACTTAACTTGTTTGTTTTTAAGACATTAATTAAATTCTCATTAATTTAATAAATTTTATAAATTAGTTATGAACATAGGAGGAATTACGAGTAGGTGAAGTAATACAATTAAGAAAAAGAACTTTAATCCAAATATTAGTTCATTTTAATCCATATGTTCTTGGTAAGTCATTGGATTTAAATAGTAAATCGTTTGTGACAAATATATCTCGCTATTGCTTGTAAAGTAATTTAATATAATAATAATTCAATCGATTTTACTATTTAATTAATTAGATATTTAGAATTAAGATTTGTAAAAATATAAATCTCGTTTTAAATAATTTAAATATTGTGTTTTATTTATTTCTAGACAGATACGTCTTTTTTAGGGATATGTTTGGGATACTTTGACACCATCAGATTTGGAGGACGACTTCTCTCTTATTAACCAACAAATTCTTTTATTATTTTCAGTAAATTGGAAATTAAATATTGCTAATCGCAGAATGAAATCCAGGATTTGTTTCTAAAAAATATATACGAAAAAAAAATAATAAAATAATAATTTTTAATTTAATTTAGCGATATTTAATTAAGCGATAAGAAATAAAATAATGATTGATTGGATTTGGAAGGTGGCTGCCACTTAATTTAAATTTAATTTCCCTTTAGCCTAGACTCTATTTAATCTATATAAACTTTCTGGTAATCTAATCGTCTTCCTTTTCTGGTTGTCACTTTTGGAAATTTTATGAGAATTAGGGAAGGTATGAAAGTAAAAGGAAATTACCTAGCAATTTTCAAGGTCGCTATACTCGAATTAGGAGATAGATTCTAGGTCATTTTCACTCCAATTTTCATTTAATTGATTTCCCTACATTCTTCTACTTATGCAATAATTTACAAAAGGATATCCCCAACTTTTTGGGAATTTGCTTTATAAAAGACAAGATAGGACAGGGGTTGCCCTTAGAAATTTGTGTAGGGTAAATTCTATATGAAATTCGCCCGTATGATATATTTTCTGACAAGGAAACCGCCCAGCTGGAATAATACATCCAACCTTTTAGATGCTAGGGGATATTTTAGTTAAATGTTAGATGGTAGAGGGTATCTAAGTTGGTGAGGAATTTCTTGGGTGATATTTGTCGAAAATCGAACATAAAAATAATATGCCTGAAAATATAACGATTGCAAATCCTACATTACCCATCTACCCATATCCCTCAGAAAATTTGTACGAGGAATTTATTTCTGTAGCAGAGAATTTACGTTAAAATTACGTACAAAAAATGTCAGAAATAACAATGTTGACAGAAGAGAAATATTTTATAAAGAACAACTCAACTTCCGGTTTCATTAAATTTTCTAGAAAGAGCTTTCTACACTTTTTTCGTTTTTCTTGGGAAAGCATGAATGCTAAATTAAATGCCCGTTATCTAGAAAATACATTTCAAAAATTATTTCGTAACTTAAAGCTTTCCTTGAGTTTTAATGATTTTAAGAGATTTCGCGAAAATCTCAAATTCCATTTAAATTTACTAAATCGGAAAGAAATTTGAAGCTTATTTTAATATTTTAAGCTTTCAAAGAGCTTTCTAGACGTTTAACGTTTTTTAGGGAAAGCTAGAAATTTCGTAAAAGGATCGTTATCTAGATAGAAAATACATTTCAAAACGTGTACAATTAATTTCGCAACTTAAAGCTCTCAATGAGCTTGGGGGGCTTTTTCGCAAAATTGGGCAAATTTCATTTAAATTTATTATATCGGATAAAAATTTGATTCCAAATTATATAAAACTAAGTTTTAATTTTATGGTTTCAAGGAGCTCTCTAGACTTTTGTCGTTTTTTTTTGGGACAGCTTGAAATTTCATTAAAGGATCGTTATCAAGATTGAAAATTCATTTCAAAACGCGCATATTGAAACTTTTTCTTTGAGCTTAATTGGTTTGGGGAGCTTTTGCGAAAATTTCAAATTTCATATTATAACATTATATTATATTATAATATTATAATTTCTCGGGTAATTTAAGATTTTTAAATTTCGAAATAGATTCAGATAGAGGGTAAACTTAGATGATTTATCAACACCAAAAGTTCAGGAAGTTCAGGAAGTCTTCGCACAACTTTTGTTTCTTAAATCCCGTCTAAAATTGACTTGTAAGATACCCAATAAATTCGATCGATTATTGTTTAAAAATTTTTTTATTTAAATTCTCGAATCTTAGGATGGCAAATTATTTCTAAGTAATTAATGAAGAGATTTTGTTAAGACAATTTTCTGGGTACGAAATCTCCGATTTTAATCCGGAATGTCTATTAAGGGGAATATGATTATATGGAATTAAACCTAAGAGGGTACGATTTTAAAATTAAAAAACAAAACTTTTTAAAAATTAAACTCACGAATTTTCGAAGTGGAATGACTTAGGTGATCTATCAATACCTTAAGATCAACGGCTTCCCTTGGGGTTGAAATTATCTTTTATTTTCAGAACCTTTCGGAACGGCCGCTGTATATTTAGGGAATTCGTTTTCTGACGACGGAACCTGCCTATTTAATATTTCATTTAAGATTCAGGAGACATTCTTTTTGTATTCAAAGTCAAATTCAAACAAATCGGACGAGGAAAACTTGAGATAAGGAATTTCGTTTCCATGGATTCCCACGCCCTCATTGATTTTTGTAACTACATTTTCAATCTTCAAAATTCCGAGCCATATCTTCTGGGACTCAGAACCTGTGAGTTATATATTATTTTATTTCCTAACCAGGGAGGATCTTCTCTCATTTAAAATTAAAGTCATATACATATATCGGATAAGAGATCCCTTAGATAGAATATTTCTTTCCTAGAGGTTCCTATTACCGATTGGATTTTTCACATCAATTTCTATCTAAATTCCGAACCGGATTTTCTGACCACGGAACTTACCTATTTTATATTTAATTCCCTAATCTAAGGTCTAGTCTGTTTTCATTTAAATTAAAAATCTAACAAATCGGACAAAGAAGCCCTGAGATAGTGGATTTTGTTTCAATGTAGTCCCATTCAATATAATTTCAGGATTCGATTTTTTAACTACGGAATATGTCTATTTTATAATTTATTTCGAAACCAGGGCAGCTCTTCCTTCATTCAAAATTAAGTTCATCCAAATTGGAAAAGATATTCCTGAGATATAGGGCATTTCTTTCTGATGGTTCCCATATCCCATTGATATTTCACCCCTCCCAGTGTCAATGTGGAAAAGATGAATTGCCAAACCCCTACGGATCAACCTGAATATTAGAGCGTATTAACCGATAAAAATCGAATGTCATCGGCCGAATTTTAGGGCAAACTTTGGGGGCCGAGTAATTAGATTATACTGAACAAAAAAAAATCTAGCGTGTGCATAGTAGGTCGGAGAAGTTTGAAAAAAAAAATCTCTTAATAATTATCATATATGGCGCAACTTTTAAGGCTATTTCCGGATATGCGTGGCATACCAAGTTTTGACGCAAACGGCTATTTTGGATTTGCAGAACCCAAGGGAAATCGCTATAACTCTGAAGGGGGAAGAGGTAGAAAGGTGCTACAAAGCTTAATGTAAAGGATGGGGCTACAAGATGGGTATGTTTTAGACAATTACTTGGGGCATCGGGTGGTAGTACCACAAATCCCCGCAAGACCTCGGCGTCGCGCTGATGGTCGAAAAACACACTTTTTCCTAGAAAACCTAATTTTTCGACCGGAAGGAGGCGTCCGATCAAAAAATTTTGTTATTACGGAGTTTAAGTCGGACCTTCCTACAAATAATCGCCAACTTGGTTTTGCCAATTTTGAACGCCATTCAAAAAAAGTTGAAGCGTGTATTTGTCGACACAAATGAACAAAAAAGTTTTTAGCTCAAAATTGCTTCAAGATGGCGTCCGATGTTAAAGTGATGTATGGGAAAGTTGTTCCTTAGATCATGGCAGACCTACACAAAATATTGAAAAAAATCAACGCCTGCTGGTGATGACGCTAATGGTAAAAGTAACTTTTTTGGTACAAAAGTGGTTCAGGATGAGGTCTGAGGTGAAAGTGATGTATGAGGGAGTTGCTCGTTTGGTCAATCTGGGACCTAGTCAATCTGGGATCTGGTCAAACCTAGGAAAAATGTTGAAAAAAATCGCCAAAATCGACAAAGTCGCACAGATATCCCAATTGTGGTTGGGATGACACGGATGACACGGTTGGATGAGGGAACTTATGACATAGTCGGTGATGACTAAAGGGTATGAGGGGTTAAGGATATTCTCAGGATTATTAGTTTTAATTAGAATTAATCTTAATTAATTAATTAATTTTATTAACAGGAATAAATTATATATGAATTTAGGATGTGTATTATCTAAAATTATCATCTGTAATTTGAAATATCAGATTCGAAGTTGAGCATATATGTCTGCATGAATATGGAATAGTACAGCAGTTTAAGATTGATTGTGAGAATCTGGAACACCTCGAAAATATTCATAAATTGACGAGAAAATTTAAAGGACCCTACCATCCCCAAAGAGTTGTTTTTTTAAAGGACATAGATTGACGTAAGGAACAATTTTGCAGAATATCACTTTGAGGTGAGGCAACATTTGGAAGAATTAGCATGACCGGCAGTCAAATAAATCTGACATAATAATTTTATTTCCATATAATTGTTATTTTATTAATTAATAATTAATTATTTATTATAATTGAATTTTATAATAAATATAAATATTTATTTAACCAAATGAGTATGATCCTCCGTTGGTTTCTTCGATTCACGTCGACTCGTTGAGAAATATTTTGCCTAATTTAGGGGCATTTTTAAATTATATTTTATTAAATAATATTTGACTACAGATTTATTTATTAAAATTATATTCTAAGAAATTAAATTTATTTACATTAGACATTTCTTAATTATGAATTTCCATCACAGCATAACCGTTTATTGACCTACGACTTTCAATAAATCTCCAAACATCCTAAAACAATGAAAAAGATATTAAAATAATTAGAAATAAATATTAAAAATTATTTAATTAACATTTATATTCCATTGATTTAATCCTTTTATATTTTTACGATTCATAATTAAATGAAATGATTTTTTATTTAATAATTCATTTTCTTCAACAATAATCATTATTATTGCAAGAAAAAGCATTGAATAGATTTAATTAAAATTTACGATTATAATACAACCGCAAGTTAAGAAATAAAAAAAAACTCATTGATCTCAACTTACCACATTTTGTGTATTTTTAATCCAAATGAGAGTAATAATGACAGTGAATATATCTTATATGTGAGTGTGTGGGGGATTGTACCGATAAAATTTCTTTTTCTATTTAAAATTAATTATTATTTTTATTTTGTCAAATATTAATTCAAAGTAATTAAACATTTTCTATTTTATGAAACATCCATCAATATTAGATATTGTCAAAATCAATTAATTTTTCCATACAATTAAATCAAAAATTAAGTAATTATTTGTATAATTACAATTTTTTAAAAAATTGTAAATTATTATTATTATTGTATTAATAGAAAATTTCCATATTAATTAATTTATTCCTATTTAATATGTAAATAGAAATTTAATATATAAGAAACTCGGACGGTATAAAATTACCGCCTGTTCAATTACATTATACTTAAATAATCGCCTTCTATTATTATCTCAAATATTTTTCCTATAAACTCATTTTAAATAATATTTTAATTAAATAATCTTCATACTATTAAAGAATTAAAATTAAATAAAAACGTTATTGCATGAATTATTCATTTCACTTGGTAATGCAGTTATCTTTAATAAGACGAAAACATGCCAATCATTTTTGTATTAGAGTTGAGTATACAGTTCGATTTAAAATTCGCGAGTACTCGGGAAAAATTACTCGTAACATGGGTATGCGAACGCGTGGATATCTTTCTACAGACTGTTTTGATTACAGATATTAAACAGTGCAAATATATCATATGAAACGTTTCTCGCATCTGTATAATATCGTATATAGCCATATGCTGTATTGTTTTCTGCATAACAGATCGTTGATCGGTGGTTTGTTATTTTTACAAGAAAATTCTTGTATTTATAATAACGACTTTGAATGGATTTTATTTCTTCTACCGAATACCACCAAACCTCAGAAAAATTAACAGGGTAATTCAGAATTGTTTTTAAGACCTCTTAAAGTCTCCCTACTGATGCCATGAATAGCGAATGATGAAATATGCACTAAATTTAAGTTAAAAGGCATTCGCTGGTCATCTCCGAATTTTGAACGAATTTTATAGGATGTCATCAATCTAAAATCGAATAATTCTAGAAACTTCTCAGAGATCTTTCTAAAATTTTGCAAATATTTAGTTCGATACTAGATAACTATAAATCAAAAATAAAATTTAATATCTGCCGATTGAAAACCTAGATATCTCTAGCATAGTCTGAGGAGTCAAATTTAAGAAAGAATAGAATAATTTAATTTATTTTGGTCAATATCGCGAATATCGTGTTTCATTTAATTTTTTTTAGAATATCTAGAAATGTTTCAGATTTTTTTGTAGACGAGATTCAGTTTTCTTTCACGAAAATAACGAAACGAAAGTTTTCAGTTACGTAAATGAAATAAATCTTCTTCAAGAGCAGATAATAAATCTGCACCATTAAAAAATAGAAGTCATTAATCATATGAGGATAATTAAAATATCGATTATTTATTTACAGCTCTGATTCACTACCCCTAAAGATATTCCTTGACTCGCTAGGTACTAAGACGACCTAAAAGAAATCTGCTCGATTTGCTTCATTCAATTGAAATTTTTTTTCCTCCATTTTTGATGAGTGAGCGATTTATGAGCTTTTAAAAAAATCCATGATTTTCTTTCTTCATTTTTTTTTATCAAAATTTTGATTTTTTAATTTTACTCGATTTAATTGAAAATTCATTTACTGAATACTTAATGAGGTAAACTGAGAAGTAATTGCAGGGTTTTAAAAAAAAATATTTTTTTGAGCGAGTTATGGATTTTTAAAAAATTGATTTCATTTAAATTCGCAGTTAGTTTTGATCTTTTTGAACAAAATTTTGAAATAACGTTTTTTTAAGAAATAAAATTCGCTCGATTTACATAAAAAAATGTTCCTGAGTTCTTCATGAGCGAAATTAAAAAGCAATTTCAGGATTTCTGAAAAAAAATTTTTTGAGCTAGTTTTCAGCTCGGAAAATACTATATTTTCTTCTAAAGTCATTCGTATAGATTTTTGGCTTTTATTTTTCATCATTCTTTTAAAATTGAAATTTTTGTTAAGAAAATTTGGTTCTATTTTGCTAAAAAATTTCTCTTAAACGTCCCATGAGGTAAGTAAATTAGTAATTTCAGGATTTTAGAATAAAAAATTTTTTTGAGCTAGTTTTCAGCTTGGAAAATACTATATTTTCTTCTAAAGTGGTTCGCATAGATTTCTGGCTATTAGTTTTCATCATACTTTTAAAATTGAAATTATTGTTAAGAAAATTTGGTTAAATTTTGCTGAAAAATTTTTCCCGAGCAGCCTATGAGGTAAGTATGAAAGTAATTTCAGGATTTTAGAATAAAAAATTTTTTAAATTTAATTCTGAATTACTATTTAAGAACAATTTCAATTACTTGTCTAGCAATTTTTTTAATTAGGAAAATTTCGTTCGATTTGGTTAAAATTTTCTTCCTGAGTACATTATGAGCGAAACTAAAAACTAATTTCAGGATTTTCAATAAAAAATTCTTTTGAGCCAGTTTTCAATTTGGGAAATTTTTACATTTTCTTCTACAGTCGCTCTTATCGATTGTGGCTCTTATTTTTCAACATACTTTTTGAATTGAAATTTTTATTAGAAAAATTTGGTTCGATTTGACTGAATTTTTTTTCCTGAATATCGGTTGAGGTAAGTAAAAACTTGTTTCGGGATTTTAAAATAAAAATTTTTTGAGAGAGATGAATTTTTTAAAAATTCATTTTATTTAAATTCGCAGTTTTGCTGTTTTTGAATATAATTTTGAAATAATGTTTTTTAAGAAATAAAATTTGCTCGATTTACATAAAAAAATGTTCCTGAGTTCTTCCTGAGCGAAATTAAAAAGTAATTTCAGGATTTCCGAAAAAAAAAATGTTTAGAGCCAGTTTTGAGCTTGGAAAATACTAAATTTTCTTCTAAAGTCATTCTTATAAATTTTTGGGCTTTTATTTTTCATCATACTTATAAAATTGAAATTTTTGTTAAGAAAATTGGGTTCAGTTTGGCTCAAATTTTTTTCCCGAATATCCAATGAGGTAAGTAGAAAACCAATTTCAGATTGAAAAATAAAAAATTTTTGATTTTCATTTATCTTCTTCAATTAATTTTCTAGCAATTATTTAATTAAGAAAATTTCGTTTGATTTGGTTAAAAAATTTTTCCTTAGTACTTAATAAGCCAAACTAAAGTGTAATTTCAGGATTTTGAAAAAAAAAATTATTTAGACAGTTTTGAGCTTAGGACTTCTGTTCATTCTCTTCTATAGCCGCTTATATCGATTTTTCTGGTCTTATTTTTATCATACTTTTAGAATTGAAATTTTATTATGAAAATTTCGTTAGATCTGATTAAAAATTTTCTTTTGAATAATTTATTAGTGAAATTAAAAAGTAATTTCAGGATTTTGAAAAAAAATTCATTTGAACCATTTTTAGCTTGGGAAATTTGTTCATTTCTTTCAGTCGCTCATATCGATTTTATGGCTCTTCTTTTGTATCATTGTTTTAGAATTGAAATTTTTATTAATAAAAATTTAGCTCAATTTTACTGAAATTTTTTTTCCTGAACATCGGATGAGGTTCATAAAAAAATTAACTTTGGGATTTTAAAATAAAGAATTTGTTGAGAGAGTTCTGAATTTTCAAAAATTCTTGATTTCTTCTTTCCAATTGCTTATCTGGCATTTTTTTTAAAGAAAATATCGTTAGATTTGGCTAACATATTTCTCCTGAATATCTGATGAGGTAAATCATAATTTTGGAATCAGGATCCTAATTTTTAGATTTTGAGATAAAAACTCGACTTGACTTGATAAAAATAGACTTGTTTTAATTATTCTTAATTTTATTCTATTTTTCTGACAATTCCCTGACTTTTAAGCGCTTATTGTTTAACTTCTTTCAATTTTTCTTGAGATATCTTACTTCCAGCTATTTTCGGTTAAGAAAAATCGAGAGGAATATTGAGGATATGAATTCAAATAGGGGATGACCCACATGATCTATCAATACCTTAAAATCAGGATGTCACCTACCAACTAAAAAATGTTTAAAATCTCCATAAAATTCGATTAGGAAAAAAATCAATAAAATTAATCAAATTTTTGATAGAAATTTTCGTAAAAATTTTCAAATCTGACGATTTGAAAATATTTCTAAAGTTATTTACGAAGAGTTTTTTTTACTAAGAAAATATTTTCAAAAATTTTTCGAATTTTTAAAATTTTTCTGACTATCTTGTGGAAAACTTAAATTTCCGGGAAATTTTCTATGGGACCCGGAAAATCTGATTATGTGGAAATAAACCTAAGGGTCAAATGAAGAAATTGTGGAACAAACTTTTCCTTAAAATTAATCCTCTGATTTTAGGATACTTTTGGATTTGTACGATTTTAGATTGATCTGTCAAGTGACTAGTTATGTCTCTAAATTCCTACCTTTTTACAGATTTTTTATTAAATTTTACTGTTTTAACAAAAGTCATAAATTCTGCATATAGATCTCCATTCCACAGCCTGAAACTAGTATAAAAATTCTACAGAACTAAATAATTCGTCAAGTAGACACCGAACTGTTTGTTATGAGGCAAGGCAGATTGTACTGCAAGAATAGGCCAGGATCCAGAACATCCAGAATTGTTTCAAATTTACAATGTCAAAATTTATTTGCAATAAATGCTCTATTCTTCAGATGTATAGTGGGACCTTTATTTTTACGATTGCTTCATTTGATAACCCTGTTACTTTACAATGAAAAAAAAAGACGAACCAAAAGAAAGAAAACGTACAACTAAACAAAATGATCACATTTCGGTAGGACGTTCTATTATAATTTATATAGCGATCGCTAAAACCCCATAAGTATAGATGAGAGATCTTAATGTATGTATGTTAAACGATAAGATAATTTTTCCTTTCTTTTAAAGTTAAACTAGTGTTGGTATATAGTCAATTGAATGGGTACGGTAAGTATATATAATACGTTAGATTCGAACTATTTGATCACCCTAATTATTGATCTATTAGCGATCGATGTGCGAAATATAATAATAATAATTTTCCAAACAATTGATGGGTAATTACAATCTACGATATTATAAAATTTCCGAATAAAATTGATCAATTGATCAATATAAGATTTATAATACAGTTATCCTGTCTAGAGTTAAGAAAAGAAGCTTTAAAAATTCCCGTATTGATTGATTTTAAAATATATTAAATAAAATTCTAACAGTTCGTTGGGTTAGATTCTAGATACCAAAGTAAAGTAACCCGATACCATACCGGTTCCAATTAAATTGATCTTTAGGAAGTAATATTAAATTATCAATTTAATTATATATTCTGGGGAATTGATAAGGCTAAATAATATTTATTTTAATCTCTAAGAAACTTGTTCTTTACGACCTGTTTTGGGGATATCTTGTAATAGAAGTAATAAAACTTTATCAAAAAGTTGATTGAGAAGTAACTTTTCTTTCAAAACCCATAAAAATCTCTCAAAGACTTTTTAATCGTCTTTTAATTCGATAAGAAAATACTTGTCTAACATCTCTATTGATCATGAATATTTGTAAAAAAAATATTTATGTTAAATTAAATTGATGGTAATTAAGACAAATGGGTAATGGTCTGTTTGGATGGATTTAAACACCCACAGAAATAGGCATGTTATTAAAAGTAGGTTTCTGGTTACAGACACAAATTTTATGTGTAGAGAAGTGGTATGCTTCGATGCGATTAAATGCGCCTAGATTTCGCATTTCAATAAAAATGTTCTTAGTAAAATGATAAAATTGCTGGGCAATGTCTATACCGATACTTCTATTGCAAAGATATCAGTTGGCAATCAGTTGGATAAATAAATTATGATTAGGAGAGATTTTTAATTCGATCTATAACTATCATTCTTATTTGATTACTAAATTTCCAATGAAAGTAATTTTCGAAAATATAGGATAATAGGGGTGCTCACGTAAAATTATTTTAGGGGTAAGAAAAAATATTTTGAAATTGTTCTTGGTTAATAAAAACCAATATTAAGGAGTAACTTCTATGCAGACTTTTATGACTAATTTTGGTCACTTTCTTCATTTCCTTTTAATTCATGTGTTAATTCTTAGTTTTCTTTCCAATTCTTTAAGAAATAAAATGAAAAAGCAAAAAAAAAAATATTTTTTCGATCTATTTTACCTATTTCTATATTCTCTTAAAATTCTTAATTTAATTTTAATTTTTCAATATTAAGACCTAATCTTTGAGAACGCTCGTTCTATTAGTTTCTGCCTGCATGCTTAGCTTTCATTTCTCATCATCAGATTTTCCGATTTTTTTGGAACATTTTCCAGAAATTTAAGTTTTCCGGGAGACAGCCAAGAAAATCTATATAAATATTTCGATTTTTTGCCAAAATAAAATGAATAATTAATTTTTACCCCAGCTCATAACTGGTTCGAACATTTTATTTCCCCTGAAATCCCGAAATAAATTTTTAGTTTAACTCATAAAATATTCAGGGAAAAACTTTCAGCCAAATCGGGTGCCAAATTAATTTAAAAATTTTGGCCAAAAATAACAAAAATTAACTAAAACGAAAATCACATATTTGTGAAAGCTCCTGAACTCCTTTAGAGTTTTTTTCCCCAAATTTCTGAAATTACTTTTTAGTTTACCTCATTAAGGGTTCAAAAAAAGGCTTTCACCTAAATCGAGTGAATTCTTTTAAAAAAATTTTAAATTAAAAAATTTGATCAAAAAATGGAAGAAATTAACTGAAGATTGTTAAGGAAAATCATTCATTCTTTGAAAGCTCGTAACTCGTTTAGAAAATTTTTTTCCCCAAAATCCGCAAATTAGTTTTTAGTTTACCTCATCAGGTATTCAGAAAAAAATATTTCAACTAAATTGAGCGAATTTTTTATTAAAAAAAATTTCCAGTATAAAAATTTGATCCCGAAAAGAGCTCAAATTTACAGAATATTTTTACAAGCTCGTAGCTCGTTCAAATAATTTTTTTTTCAAAATCCAAAAATTGGTTTTGAGTTTACCTCATCGAGGATACAGAAAAGTCCGTTTTCCTGATTTTTTTCTGACTTTGCCTACCATTCTCCCATTATTTCTGAACTTCTACGATTTTTTTTTAATTTTACGTAACTTCTCGCAACTTTTTTAAACATTTTCAGAATTCCATGAATTTTATTTGATTTTCCCGAATTTTCTTAATATTTTAGACCAATTATTGATTTTCTCTGATTTTGTTCGCATTTGCATGATACAATATTTTAACGATTTTTTTCTGTTTTCCCAGATTTTTCCCTGAATTCCCCTTACATTTTCCGGACTTCACCGATTTTTCGCCGGCAAGAAATTAGATTCTCAAATTTATAAGATTTGCTCCCCATTTGCCATCCCTTTTCGCATCATATGAAATTTAAATCAAAATAACTTCTTCAAAATGTTGAATGAAGAATTGCAATACGTTATTCGTTTCCATTCAAATGTGACGGAAAAATCGTAGAAGTCGGTAATAAATCTGGGAAAAGTAGTATTAAGCCGCTAAAATATCCGGTTTATTTAGAAAAAATATCAATAAATCTGGGAAAATTCCTTATTGGGAGAGAATTAGAAAAGCTATTTGAGAAGTAAGAAAAGAGCGGGTAAAAGTTCGATTCTCTTGAAAAATGATCTGGGAACCGTCGGAAAAAAATCTGGAAAAACGAAAATTGACGCAAAAATCGTCAGAAAGTCGTGAAAAGACAGGCCAGATTAAAATAAAGTCCAAAAATGACTTGTAATGACTTGTAATGACTTTTAATATTTTTCCCAATTTTTATCCTAGTGGCTAGATATTTATTCGGCTTTTTCTTGACCTTGACCGATTTTATAGAAGATTTCCATGAATTTTATATATTTATGAATTTTTCGCTACTTCTTATTTTTCCAAATTTTGAGTGAGATTTTCAAAAAATTTTGAATGAGATTCTTTCCAAATTTTGAGTGAAATTTTCACTAATTTCCACAAAATTTTGAAAAAAATTCCTCTTATTTTTGAGTAAAATTGTCTATAAATTTTGAGTTACATTTTCTCCAATTATGAGTGAAATTTCCTCGAAATTTTGAGTGGTATTTTCTCTAAATCTTGAATGAAATATTCCTCAGAATTTGAGTGAAATTGTCTCGCAATTTTGAATGCCATTTTCTAAACATTTTGAGAGAGATTTTCACCAAATCTTGAATTAAATTTTCTCCAAAATTTTACTCACATTTTTATCCATATTTTGAGTGAAAATTACTCCTTTTTGTGAATGCAATTTTTCTCCAAATTTTCAGTGAAATTTTCAAAAAATTTTGAAAAAAATGTCTCTTAATTTTGAGTGAAATTTTCTATAAATTTACGCGATATTTTTCCAAATTTTGAGTGAGATTATCAAAAAATTTTGAATGAGATTCTTTCCAAATTTTGAGTGAAATTATTTTCAAATTGTGAGCGACTATTTTCATCAAAGTTTTAACTAAAATTCTCTAATTAAAAGTTTGTAAACTAAATTTGAGATATGATTTAATTCCTACAATTCTTGCAATTCCTACAATTCGAAAGATGCCTCCAGAAGTTACTTTTATCAATTTAGATAGAAGTAACTTCTGGAAGCATCTTTCGAATTGAATCTTTTGTTATATGAAGCGATGAAGAATGCAAAATGGGAAGAAAATCTTTTAAATCCGGATTGTAAATAGATTTTCGTGGATTCAACTATTAGCATAGAGGTCTCATTAAAGCTAAGATTAAATATGATTTTTCCTATATCCAAATAATCCACACCGATTATGACTTATTTTTAAATGATTTCAAAAGATTTCATCAAAATTTATAAGCGACGAACCTCTGATTTATATTAAGAAATCACCAGCTATAATTCTGATTAAATGTTTAAGATAATATGCTCAATTCTAAGCGCTTACTGTACAATAGTATTTAGGGATAGGATCCTAAATTAACGTTAATACCTTTTTACCAGCATCCCAGATATGGTCTATTCCCAGAAAAGATCTATTTGAGGAATAGATTTTAACATTTAGATATTAAAGATTTTAAAAATTTATTCTGGGTGAATTTGGGTAAATATAAATTTATTTACCGCTTCCTATAATTATACAAAATGTTAAGTAAAAATTGCAGATATTGGACTTCTGTTATACTTCTCTTAAAATTAAAAAAATATTGAGAAAAGGAAAGGGCCATTAAGAATTACACTTAATTTTAAGTTTGAACCTTATCTTCAATATAAATAAAAAACCAATCGCTTAAGTATTTCGCAATTATTTTAAATAAATAATTTACGACTAACTACTTGGCTATATTTTTCGGATATTATTACTCGGATAATACTTATTTAATTACGTTAATTACTTAAAAATAATGGAACATATGCTATATATCATCGAACTTTAATTAGCAATTAAAAAATACAATTTATCGTACCAACCTACTAAACGGTTCTGGGGATACCGGGATATGAACCAAGATTTGTCTTAAGAATTTTTATAACTCGAAATATTGTTTTATTTCTCGCCATCTAAAAACTTATCGATTATATTCATTCAAAGAATAAATGAAAGAAATATTTCTTGAATCCAACATTCTTGTTCTGTTATCTTTTATGTAAAAAAAAAAACCATCACCATACATGCAATTCTATCTAGATAATACATTATCGCAATTAAAAATCCATAAATGTAAATAATTAATTGAATACAAGAAGAAAATAATCAAATTGAAGATATAACCCTGACCTGATGATTTTATTTAATAAATTTAATATAAATTAAAATGGCAATTACAGCTAATTCAATAAAAATAATTATAATTAATGATAATTTCTTATAAATAATTGTCCGGTTCATTACGCCAAGTAATTTCCGACTTTTCGATAAATTGTCACGGGCATCCTCCAACCGGCGATTGCTTCGCAGTAACGATTCCCTTTGAGTACCCAAATCCGAAATTACCTAGAAATATGTATTTTTGAATTTAGTAAATAAATTTTATTTCATTTTTTCATTTTCTCAGCCCAATAGACGACCTAAACTACTCAACAGAACCCCCGCTGTTCCTGAAGTAGATTGCCTCAATGAAAGCGGGAGACGATTCCAATCCGGGATTCCCCGCACTATCCATGACTTTGAAAGTGAGTTAGCATTTCTAATGATCTAATTCTAGTGATCTAATACTCTCTAAACGACCCAAATTATGTACATAACGATCGCAAGCTTTAAAAGCACGCACGCAAATACGCTTAGACCCAATATCTAAAGCTGCTGAGAATACAATGTCACTAGTTAGAAAATAGTTAGGTAAAAGTAGTGATTTGGCAAGATATCGTGGCATCTTATATCTTGGTATAGCTTAGCGATGCTACGAAAGCGAACGCAGGCCATTGAATACTCTTTGGGCAATCCTTTGACAGTGAGAACTCCACGTAAGTGTGCTAGAAAGGATTATACCCAGATTACTCCCAGTCTCTTAGATACCTATTCAAATCACTAGAAGTAATTATAGGCTTAATAACTAGCGAAGAAACAATGTCCAATTGCTTTAAAATTCTTCCATATCATCTTAGAACCCAAGCCAGGACAGAGTTTCTATTCAAATTATTTAGCTTTCTTAGAACCAATTAACTGAGTAGCTTTGTTCCGCAATTTACAGAAATAAGTTTTAGCTAATGGAGTTTTCACCCGTCTCCAACAGTTTAAGGCAACATTACATTCAAATAAGGCTCGGCAGATACCAATCTGGTCCAACTGGCTATTCGGAGAGTTCATATTGCTTCTGAGAATCCGAACAGCTAGTGTTCCTTTTCACTTTCAGGTATATCTATTAAAGAAGACCTGCCGATAAAAGGATGATGGGTTGAATGGATACCAATTTGTTCTAAACTAAGACTACCACAAGTGTTCTTATCACAAAAGGTACAGGCAGAGGGACTGCATATTAGATTTTCATTAACATCACCTAGAACTAAGATCTCATCATAAAAACGGTGAATAGACTGAATGGAATTCATCTATTAGCTCAATTTCATCAATGTTGGGAGCTTTGTAGATTGCCCAGACCAAGATTTTAGTCCTCTTGTAATTTAATAAAATATCCTCCCCGGTGGGGAATCGAACCCCGGTCTCCCGCGTGGCAGTACCGAGGACTTAACTATCAAAATTTCTATTTTTTTTTTGCAACAAACCTCTGAACCGATCTGTTCCGTTTCATAAGCAATCTGTTGACTGCGATTTAATGAGGCGGATGTTCGTTCAAGGATATGTTGACCCTCCAAAACAGTTGAACGGAAATTAGTGTCCCGATCATAATCACTCATTTCTATTATTTATTTTATCAATTCAAATTTTAAAAATTAAATCGTAAATTGATAACAAAATAAATGATTAATAGAAAGAAATAAGAAGAAAAACTGTCAATATTAAAAATAGGGAAGACAAGTAAACAGAGAGAATCGATAAACAGAGAATATGGAATTTATTCTCATTTATTTAGTCTCCAATTTCCATGTCATTTTGTTTTCAGTTGTTTATTCATTTTCGAACGAATAAGTTCGTTATTATGGAGGTCGAACAACTAGGTTAAGTATACATCCTGACTAAAATTATATATTTAAATAATTATTGTAATTAAAATTGATGATAATCGAAGATTCAAATTAATTTAATTTTTTTATTTATTTAAGGGAAGGTAACAAGGAGTGTGACAGCAATACGGAAAAAGAAAATTGATATCCTGGTTCCTGAGGACGGAAATATATTTTTCGAAACGTTGAAGCTAATAACCAATGTTTGTTTCATTTTATTAAAAAAACAACCAAAACCTTTGACTGTAAACCTGAAAAATTCATTCCTTTAATCAAAAAACACAAGGATCATTAATTAAAATCCCTATTCATCTGTTATCTCTAAATAAGTTGGTAGATTTTGAAGTATAATTCGAAGTCTAGTTTTGTTGCAGTTGTTTCACAGAATTTGACCGAAAGTTTGTTGGCTGGCAGGGATTTTTAAGAGGAAGTCGTAGAAAAGAGTTCTGTAGATAGATGTCTGCACCCAACGCATTAATCCTAGGGGTTTCATAAATAGAGCTCTCCTTTCTGACAGCAGAGACTTCTACGTGATGTTTCTATCTGATTGTCAATGGATGACATTTGAAGTTTATTATTTTTACTTTATAAATTTTATTATACGCGTATGATTCATGAATGGAATGAAAACGAATTAAATTCTTTGATTTTTTTTTATTATTTTTTTTTTGAAATGAATTAAATTTCCTACGACCATTTCGTGTAAATAAATTTTCGGGATAAAGGAAAATATAAAGTTGATATAAAGTGAAATAAATAAAATTCCAAACAAAGGTGGGTTTCGCATTAAAATAAAAATAAAATAAATTAAAAGAGCTGGAGAAAGGCGGAATAACTAAGTCGTCCCTCCTTTTTGTCTCATAGCATGTGTGTCTGTCTATCATATATCTGTGGATGTATGTGGAAAGATTATGTCCAAGTAACTTAAAATTCTGTGATGAATTATACTAAAATGAACCTTTGCGATTAAAAGAAAAAAAAAATACTTGAGCTTGACGTCACCGGTGGGCATATAGGAAAAAATTTTTTAATTCGACGGGATGGGGAAAATTCAGAAAGAATCCCTTTCAGAGAAAATTTGTCTGACCAACGCCTTTTATTTCGAAATTTCCCAATCGATTGTAATTTCCGCTATTTTTATAAATAGAATTTTGTAATCTAATTGAATGTAATTTTTCATACCCCCAAATACCTACTCCATCATTTTTACATTACTCTTATCACTGTCCGTTTATCTTGTTTATTTTAGCATTTAGTTGTGTTGCATTTTGAAATCACTGTGTATTTTGAAGCATCATAAAATGTAATTAAGATTTGCGATTTATAACAGCTAAAAGCTAAAAATGTCAGATGGGTTCTCTCAGTCTCCCATCCCGATCTTAATTACTCAGATATTTAAATAATTAACCCAAAAGGAGAGTCTGTTAGTGGTCATTAACCCTTGCCGAAAGGACCCTACAAATCGTGCTACATCACGGTTGTTAAATCACAACTCCAGACATAGACGTTATTCATTTTGAGTATAGACTTCTTTCTAAGACTTTTTACTAGAAATTCCCCAATTTCCTCATATCTTAGAATTAGGATATTTACAGCTGCTATGCGGGAGATGGAAAATATTTGTCTTTAACATTAAAATACTAAATCTTCTTAATAAGAAAAATATCTTTCAGTTGGCGCCTAATATGATTAGTATGTGATGACCATATGGCCTATTTACAGTATAAGTATTAAAAAGGACTGTTTATGAACTTAAAATCCCAAAAAATCAATAATTGCAGGACTAGTAGGTACATTAAGTTATCACCATACAAACTTTATATCATTTGGCAGTACCACCCTTTTCATATAAAATATCTGCGAATAATAATTTTATTGTAAAAATGCAATTAAAATGCATATTTTAATTAGAAATGATTCCTAATTAAGACTAATTTGGGAAATGGAACTAAAAGAAGAGCTCCAAGAACCATTTCCTTCTTTCCCCTTCCCCTTGAGAGAATAAATGGATTAATGAAATCTATCAATTTCAACCGTAACAGCTATTATTTTAGGCTAGAAGGCTCATACGGTACATCAATTTTAAACTTACAAATTAAAAAAGAAATTTATTGAAATTTATGATTTTTTTTTAGGAACAAATTTAATCAGGAATTAGGAAATTAGCTGGTCAAAGTGGGGTTTGGTAAATTTTTATCAAGCAAATAAACAGCTGCAAAGCCTAATCAACTAATGATAAGCTTGTAGAAATTAAGTATAAGACAGGAAATCTATTTATAAATTATAAACTAAATTTTTTTAAATTTCCGTTGGAAGTAATTTTTGAATTCTAAAAATCCAGATTCTAAATATTTAAAGATTAATCCTGTTAATTTATAACAAAATTGATTTGGACAAAATCGTTAAAGAATTTTTCGAATTATAGACCAATTTCTTACATTCTCTCGGGCCAAAATTCAGAAGGGGACTTATTTTCCGTACAGGGTTTAACAATATTGATGCCATCTTCTGATTAAATTCTAAATAAAAAAAATCCTATCTCCATTAGCTCGATTCCTATATGGAAATTATACTTATTGTTAGACAAAAATAATAGCCAGCGGCCCGAATAAAATTGTTTGTTTTTTTTCAAAATTTGAGAAGAATAAGTAAATATTTTAAATTCAATATTTTGACTTTTCTCTAAAAAGAAAAATATCCCATTTCGAGATTTTTTTTTTCTTTTTGGAAAAAGAGCTATCGTTTTTCATAAACAACTTTTTTCAATAATCGATTTCAGGAAAAAAATTTTTGGAAAATTTTCCGAGGGAGGTGTATTTCTAATACGTTTTATTTTATGGGATATTTTTATTTCGTAAGGAAATATTTTATTAAATGTCCCATAAAGATGAGAGGAGATAAATAGTCCAGAGATAGTTAATATTCAATCTACTTTTCCCCGTAGCGTGATTCTATTGATTGCATCTGACTGGCAAACTGTGGGATTACCGCATCAAACTCATAGTTTTGAATGAGACGTTCTAATTCCCTTTTCTTTTTAAAACTTCACAATAAATGGCAATTTTATATTAGGCTCTCTTTAGGTTAAAAGCCGCTAATCTTTGGGTTCTTAAATAAGAGGATCAAAGACCATATGCTCCACGAGAAAGAAGAGAAAACTGTACCTTCAGGATATCCCTTTTAAACCTAATCATCAATTTCACCAATATTTAATCAATTAAATCGATCTAAACAATTTAAAATTGCTCATTCGATTCGTGGGGCCGAATCTCACATAATTTGTTCTGTGCCTTGAATACATTAAGAGGCGAGAACAATTTTATATTGCTCTAGAAAATCATAGTTCGAATCTCTGAATCTGAGCATATTGAGACGCTCAGATGTATGCACCTGTTTGGTTTATAGGTGAAACCCATACCTTCAAGCAAGAATGGGTCAATGTGATCTACGAAATCTTTTAAAATTTGTTGTCCCTTTCTTTAGGTCTACAGCATTTTACATGTGAAAATTAGGCTTTAACAGACTTACTACTAAAGCGGAGTTCAAAAAGGACCTCGGAAGAATTAAAATAGATATAAAACAAGAGAAGAAAAATTGTAGCTTGATCTCCTCATAATGAGCTCTCGGTAGCTCAAGAGCTGTCAGATAAAAAATTAGAATTATTATAGTTAGATTTATTAAGTAATTAAATTCTTTATATTTAGTAATTAATTAAAATTAAGTAAATAATTAAAATTAAGTAATTAAATATATTAAAATATACATTTTAAGAGATATTCTCTTGCATATTCAGTTTCAATTATATTAGAATTTTGTAGTCTGATAACCCACTTTCGAAATTTCTATTACGGCCAGCCCGAGTCACGGGCTATTCACGGGCTCGAGGCCCAATAGGAATCTAAACAATTTTTTTGGGAATTCGAATTAATATTATTTTTATATCGAAATTTTAATTCTCTAATTACACAATTTACATTAATTAAAATTCTTATTATATCAGCTTTCTCACTTGCCCTCTTAATCACTCTATGAAAGCTCTACGTTAAACGACTGATTTTATTCATTTTCAATCCAATTTATTTGATTTATATGAAATCTGGAACTTTTGTATAAAAGCTAAAATTTTAAAATCTGTAGATAAGCTCTAAGATAATTTTTTCATAGAAATTTTAATCAAATCTGAAACGTTCCTATTAAAGCTTTTATTACTTAAAGAAACCCTCAATTTTGGGATGAAATTATTTTCGTATTGAAACCTACTTTTCATACGAATAATTTAGCCGCAACGAAACTCAAAATGTTACGTCAAAGCTCAGTGAAAGCTTTAAGTTTCGGATAAAAAGTTATACGTTTTAAATTTAATTTTTTTCCGAATAACTAAATTTTAATGAAATCTGAAATTGTCTTACAAAAGCTCTACAAAAGCTTAAAGAATGCGTCCGGTTTGGAACGCTATTTTATTCGTATTGACGCCTATTTTCTATTCAATTATTTTAACTATAACAAAACACAACATTTTTCCTTTAAAAGCTCTGCAAGACTTAAAAGCTTCCAGAAAGCTTTATTTTCCGAATTTAATTTTTTACGTCTTAAAATATATTTTCTATTACGATCTTTCAACGAAATTAAAAATGTTCCAGAAAAATCGATTCAAAAATTCCGAAAGCTCATTAAATGCTTAAAATTAAAATGTCATTTTATGAAATTTGGAATAAAATTTTTATCCCATTCATTAAGTTTAAATGAAATATAGAATTTTCTTAGAAAGCCTATCCAAAATTTTAAAAGCGCTATGAAAGCTCTAAGTTTCGAACTTAATCTTTGACGTTTTGAAATCTTTTTCTATCCAGATAACGACCCTTTAACGGAATTGACTTTTTTCAAAATAAAGCTTTAAAAATCTCGAAAGCTCATTGAAAGCTTAAAATTAAAATGTCATTTCATATTATTTGGAATCTTTTACTTTCATTCGATTCTTTAAATTTAGATAAAATATGATATTCTCGCTAAAAGCCTTCTCAATTGTAAGCTCCAGGAAAGCTAAATGTTTCGAATTTAATTTTTCACGTTATAAAATCGATTTTCTATCCATATATTAGTCCTTTCAGGAAATTTCAAATTTTCCCAAAAAGAAATGGTTCACAAATCTCGAAAGCTAATAGAAAGCATATATTTATTCAAAATTTCAGGTTGTTGGTGGAATTTTTCAAGATAGTGCAAACGTTAGCTCTACAAAGCTATAGACGTTTCTTTAGTTCTATAAAGTCATACCTTAAATGAATTAAGGTAGGATCCCTGGTTGAAGCATAAAAAAATTACGATTTTTTAAACCACTGTAGCTCAGTAATTTTTCAATTTATCAACTCGGGGCTTTTTTTACGTGAAAGTAGACGTAATTTTCTAACTTTTACCGCCCTTGTTCATGTGTCTATGTATTTATATCTCCCCCTTTCAGAGGCCGCAAAATGGCTTCACAAAAAGGAGTCGGTAAGCGAGTGGCCACCTAACTCGAGAACGCAAGGTCGTATCGAAAAAAATAAAAATGCATATTGTCAGGGATTACGCCAGGAAACCCGAATTACGCCCTCCTACGGAAAACCGAAAATATTGAAAATTGTCCAATTGGTGCGAGTTTTTCAAAAAAAGTTAAAAAATGAACATTTTTTCGCGGTTTTTCGCCCATCCCCCTCTCTTAGAAATGAAGTTAGGAAAAAATCCGTAGAAGGGGATCTACCCCTAAGTATAATGAACAAAATGAATCAAATCCCATCTCGATACGACTTCTCGTTTTTAAGTTATGTGGCCACTCAGTTAAAAAAAAGTCGTTTCGAGAAAAATGCATTTAAAGTTTTTTTATTCAAATTTCTTATATTATTTTTAAATAAATCAATTATTATCAGCTGTGATGCATTAGTCTGCTATCCCGGGGCCGTATAAAAGTCCTTCCGTCAGTTCATACTGCAATTCTTCGTAAATCGATATTCTTTTTTTTTAACCAGGGATCCTACCTTAAAACTGAGATTTTGAAATTTAAAATGGTCCTGGAAATTAGAGCCACTTTTCTGAAGACTATGTCCCACTGTAACTCCTACCAAAAAGCAGGGGTTAATTTTAAAAAAATTCTGAAAAATCAGTTTGTTTATTATTTATTATAGAATAATCCTACGTCATTAGATTTCTCGGTCCCTAAGAATATTTCCCGAAATTTAATCGGGAAAAATAATGAGAATGTCAAGAAATTGAAAGAAAGAACATTTTGCTAGTCGATATTTAGTATTTGGATTAGGTATTCATATTTATTTAATTAATTCATAAAGTTCATCCGGAAGGTTGGCTCCTTTCTCCATCGGTAGCCTGCATGGTCTCGTTGAATATCCTAGAACCTGTAAATAAATTTAGGATATGAAAATTTGTCTGAAAAAATCAACTTCCTACTTGAAATTGGAGTCCCAATAATCTTTTAGTACGAAACTTTGTCCAATTAGACGCTTATCTAATATTTTGCCGCCATTTTACTAGTCACCATATTGGATTTTACAAATTTGCTTCCAGCTTGCTCACAATCCGTCTCCCACTGCTTCCGGCGCCATCTATCGCTAAACAAATATTAAAAATTGGAATTCTTATTTCTATTTTAGGTAGTTAACCATCCAGTGGACCAAAAATGACAACCCACGTTCGTGTTCTATACGATTTTACCGGTGAACCAGGAACAGCGGAAATATCAATATCCGCCGGTGAGATATTGACGCTAACACGAACCGATGTCGGTGAAGGTTGGTGGGAAGGAACGAATTCCCGGGGACAAACCGGTCTCTTCCCCGAAGCATACGTCGAAATACCGAAACCAATCGCTGTTATACCGACCGCTAAACCAATATCACCGCCACCAATGACGAATGCCCCACGTTACGATCAATCGGCTGATGATTTTGCCGATCCACCGGACGATTGGGAGGATGATTGGGATGATGATAATGATACGTATTCTGAAATTGGACCACCAACTGGACCGGCACCGATAGCCCATCAGACAAGTCGTACTGCAATCCATTCAACCCAAAATTACGTTAATGTTGGACCACAAACGCCCGCCGAAGATTCGGTATCATTATCATCCGTCGCACCAACGCTTAAGCGTTCGGGGATATTTGCGAAAAGTGGTGATTCGTATATATTAGGTACGCATACCGTTGATGTTCGGGAATCGGATCGCGTCATAATTACGGCCACCGAATCCGGATATTTTTGGAAGCAAACCGGGGAACCGTACACCGTTAAAGTCGCCTCACCGAAAAAAGAAACGAAATTCAAGGGGATGAAGAGTTTCATTGCGTACCAACTAACGCCATCGTTCAATAATCAATCGGTGTCTCGCCGATATAAACATTTCGATTGGTTACACGAACGTTTGGTGGATAAATTCGCTCTGATCCCAATACCCCCGTTACCCGATAAACAGATATCAGGTCGGTATGAGGAACAATTTATCGAACATCGTCGGGTACAGTTACAGGAATTTGTCGATTGGGTGTGTCGACATCCGGTGCTGCAAACTTGTGAAGTTTGGATCCATTTTCTGACGTGTGCGGATGAGAAGAAATGGAAATCAGGGAAACGTGCCGCTGAACGAGATCATTTAGTTGGCGTTACCTACTGTGCGGCGATTTTTCCCCCCGAACGTGCATTGCTCCCATCCCAAGTGGACAGTCAAACGGAGAATTGTAATCAGTTCGTTCATGGAATGGACGGAGCTGTTAAAACATTACTTTTAATATCGAACGATCAAATAAAACGGTTCCAGATACAATGGAAAAAGGATGTACAACGGATTGGTGAGGGTTTCTCGGAATTAGCTAGATCATTAGAGATTGATGAACGTCGAGCCATAACGGATACAAGTCTATCGAAATCCGTTGGCCAAACAGCCGGAGTTTTTATCGGTTTGGGACAGTTGTTTGGTGATCAACCAGCACATGATTGGATACCGTTTTGTGATCGATTACATATTTATCGAGGGATTTTAAGCGGTTTCCCAGATGTTCTTGCCACCCATAAAGGGGCCATGCAGAAACGAAAGGAATGTGAACGTCTAACCGCCGAACAAAAAATGGGCAACGCTCAAATGCAGGAAGTGAATCGCCGAACTGATATTATGTCATACGCTGTACTGGCCGAAATGAATCATTTCCGTCGCGAACGGGACGAACATTTAAAGGAGACGATGCGAAATGTAATTACGGCTCAAATTGAATTTTATCAGAATATTATACAACGGCTACAAACCGCTCAACGATTTTTTGACTAGCGGGGCAGTTCCGAAATGGAGGGAAACTATACCTTTAGATATTAAGCTATAAAAAATTATCAATTTTAAGAAGTAAAAAACCAAAACTATCAGTTTTTAATGCTGAGTGATTTTAATAATTCAATTTTGTTGTTTATGTTGATAAGAAATTCAAATTTTTGTTTATTTTTTAAAATTTTAAATTATCTGTCGTTCATTCCGCACGTTATAAAAGAACAGAGAAACTTTCTACAAATTTTTCTATAAATAATTTATTTAATTCTTAATCTCTATAATATTAATTTCGAACGATTTATTGGGAATTAACAATACATAATTAAAAAATTTATTTGTATTAATTATTTTCGAAAGTATTTTAGGATAACAAATTGTATAACACTGTATCTGGGTGATGTAAAACTGTATTTTTGTAAAAGCAAGAAGGAAAGTCTATTGTTCCCAGTTTATTTTTTCATGTCTATTTTATACACTATTTGTATAAAAAATTGCAATAAAAGCTATTAATTAAAATTAATTAAAATTTGTTTGAAAACGATCCACCCTAATTGTAAATTTTACTATCCAATGCTATTGCCACATGTATAACAATTTTTGCGCAATTACTTATTGCCTGTGTCAACAAATGGACTCATGTTGCTGAATCGTGAAATTGATGAACGACTTTTCAACAACATGTTTCTATTTTTGCTTCCTTTACCCTAAAAAAATTTCCATATTTTTTCACAAGATTAAAATTTCGTTATTTTCATTTTTCAAATTTCATTCAATTTGGGACATTGAGAAATTTGGGACGGTGGTGACGCTAGTAACTAGAAATTCAAATATTTGAAGAACACATCGTTGAAATTTTGAAGATTTCAATGTGAAATTCTATGAAACGAAACTTATCGTTCTAGAATTTCTAATTAAGATATCAGATTTCGCAGAGAGGGGTTCGCAATTTCATATAGATTCGAGTATACTTAAATATGAGATACTCCCTTCTTGAGCGACCTCAAATTTCTGAAGACAAATATAATTCCATATACTGGAATTTATGGCCCCTTAACAAAATGTTACTAGTTCATGCCGAATATTTTCTTCGGCCGGAAAAAAATGTAAAAACGCAGAAAGTTGCTTTGATAGTTAGATAAAAATACAAAAATTAAATATTTGGGAAATGTTGAAATTTATCTAAGAAAAGTCAAAAATTCGTAAAGGTTCGCAGCGAGAAATATGAATATTGAACATCGCGACATTTGATCCGGATTTCCCGGAAATTTTCTTCGGATCTTAAACAAGTAATGATGCAAGAAGTTTATAAATTAGTCGAGGAAAAATATAAAAATACAAAAGCTCTGTAAAATTTAAAAGCTCTATTTTCTAAGCTCCCAGAAAGCTCTATTTTCTGAACTGAATTTTTTACTTTTTTAAATCTATTTTCTCTACCGATAACGATATTTTAACGAAATTAAAATTTTTTAAATTTGGAAGAAGCCTTTAGATTGCTTCTATTTTAAATAACCTGATGTGTGTCATCCTTTATTCAATTTTAATTCTAAGTAAATCATGTAATCATTATCAACATAATCCTGCGATTCGTGGCATAACCACTTAAGGGGATTTCAATTCAGTAACACATTTTTCCATTGAAATTTTTAAATTGATTCGACTTATATTTAACGTTAATATTTCAAATCGTTAGGTCTGCTTTAGTTGAATTCAATTTTTTTAAAAAAATTTGTATGTTAAATGGTTAGAGTGTACCTACATTCCCCATCCCGTCCGTACATCAAACCAGATCCTCCTTGCTACGAACAAAATTTATTTTACACTATTGCCGAATCGATATTAGGACCATACGAGTCCTTTTCGCACCTGCTAAAAGAAGTTCTCAATTTCAGTAAATTGTTCAAATGAAATAGAGGACACTGTCCAGAATACCCAACAAATTGCCTGTTCCAAAAAAATTGTTCTGATAGTCCCAAAGAAAATCTGATTTCCCGAGTAATTTTGTGCGAAAATTGGATAATCCAATTATTCCGAGTTGTTCTTCAAGAACTAACGTAGAAATTATGAACATGAAATTTTGTCGAATAACCAACTCCTTCGGGTTGATGGTATCTTATATCGAATTAATTAAAACAAAAAATCGTTGGTATTAAAGGAGTTATTATGAGACTGTCAGGATAACTCGATAATATATCTAAAGTCAAATAAATCAGTTAATGGTTAATTTTTTCAGGAAATTTCCTTTATAAAAACTCTTCACTCATTACTTAGAAATAATTTCGTATCATTCAAACAAATTCCTATTAAAAATTGTTCAAAAATCGATTGAACTTAATGAATCTCTTACAATACAATTTTGAATGGATTTTAAAGATATAAGTTGGAATAGGTTCTACTGACCTTTCGGTGTTGATACCTCACTCAATTCAACACCTATTTGAATTCCTATCGAAATCTCAAAATTTTATATTTTCCGGAAAATTAGAATCATTTTCCAGAAAAGTGCAAATTTCTCTACTGTCTTTATCTATCCCCTTAAAATTGGGAGCTTAAAAAGAATTGATTTTACAGATTCCTCCCTGCACCCTTAGGTTTAATTTCAAAATATCATGCTTTCCAATTACTTTAATGAATTTCCCGGAAATTTCAGTTTTCCTAAATAGTGTCAGAGATAATTATAAAATCAGATCTTCGCAAATAAAATAAATTCAAAAAATCGAAACGGTTGATTTTTTCAAAAAATTTTCTAAAAAAAAATTTCTTCGCTAAATACTCAGAAGTAATTTGCCATCATTAGATTTAAAAAAAAAAACTCCTCAGAAATTCTTAGGAAAATTTTGAAGAAAAACCAATCGAATTTATTGAATTCTTTACAAGACGATTTTTTCGGATTCTAAAGTCATATATTGAAAGGAAAACCCCCTGATCTAGTTATCCCCTATATGAAGCTACTTCCAAGTTTTTAAACATAAAAGTTTCCGGGAAATTGTAACCATTATCCTGAAAAGTCGTCGTTTCTTGATGTATCATTTATATTGATCCTCTAAAATCAGGTGGTTGCCGCGAAAATGTCTGAAAATTTCTATAAAATCGAGCAATTTTGCAAAAAAAAAAAAATCCCGAAACGATTAATTTTTTTCCAAAAATTTTCTGAATAATATCTCTTCGTCATTTGCTTAGATCTGATTTCCCATCATTAGATTAAATTAATTTTGAGAAAAAAAATTTCTTAGAAATTCTACATGGTGAATTTCATAATGTCTCTTAGCGGTTTAGGACAAGATTTGATTTTCCCGAGATCGAATAGGATTTTTCTTCGAATATTGCAAAAACGATTTATAGGGTTTTATTACTTGATAACTAAGGGAGAGATTTCGTAAAAGAAATTTTTCGGAAAAATTAACCCTTATGATTTTATCGGGGGGTTGGCTAAAATAAGTGAATAAATGAAAGTGACGCAAGAATTATGTTAAATAAAGTTGTTTGGTACAAAATTCCGTGCCTAACGAGATATCTCACATAAGGGTTGAACTTAGCACTTTGTTATTAAAGGTAAAATGTCTATACAAAAATCGAAGGGTTGAAAAAATTATTTTTTCAATAAATTCGATTTCCTTAAAAATAAAAAATTCTGGAAATCACGATTTCAATTTTTTTGTAATTTTTGGGATTTGAATCCATTTTCTGTTGTTCCTTTATATCGACTCCCCTAAAATCAGGGGGTCAATTTAATACAAAAGTTTATTCTACAATTTCTTGGCCTTACTCTAAGGTTTATTTTCGCATATTCAATTTTTCCCATTCCATAAGATAATTTGCCGGAAATTTTGATTTTTCACAAGACTATCGGAGATATTCCATAAAGTCATTTTTTTCATAAAATCTCTTCTGGCGGTCAGCTTGGGTGCCTATCGGGAAAGCTCTGACCGGTTATTGACATAATATTGTGTATGCATATATACGATT